>JAPMOQ010031023.1:309640-388845 GCA_026543055.1 Argiope trifasciata
TATATATATATATATATATATATATTGTAGTGACTCGTCCATAATGCAGTTATGTTTTTATGTTAAATGTGGTTCATTTTTACATCTTATTATTACACGCAATAAAAAGAAGCATGTAGCTGTTACATAACTCTTCGCTTTTGGATACTAGATGGCGATGCCTGATAGGCTATCCCATAATGCATTGTGAGTGTAATCAGAATGAGATGTGAGACTGTACTGCTAAGCCAAGCGCGTAAATGTCTTATCTTTGTGTCTGTTCCGTGTGTGAATGTGGTTAATAAAGAAATGTTCCTGTAAACTCAAGATTTTGTTGCTTTTTGCACAGATCATAATAATCTACATTCCACCACAAACATAGTATCTTTATGTTCCTATTATTTTGTAATTTCTACATAATAACGATAAGCTTAAACCTTTTCGATTCACTATTAGAATTAGTTCGAATAAAAGTTTTTACAAATATATAATTCTTTAACCTTGCAGTGGTTGCGATCCTCTTCCGAAGGTCACGACACTGAATCCATTTCGTTAGTGTCCAAGAAGTTGAGTTGAATTTAGCATTTTCTGAGCTGTAGTTATTTATAGAAGAGTTTTCTTCTCTTCTATTTGTCTTGGTAGATGCTATTTTTCTTTCTTGTGTTGTGGGGGTTTCTTTCCTTAAACACGTGACAACACATCGAGACAACCGTCTGCTTTTGTCCTGTAGTGATACGCTGTGAGTTCTAGATAATTCTGAAATATCTTATTGCCTGCCTTCTGTCTTTTTCTTAAAACAAAGAAACAGAAAGCATTTCAAAACTTTTACAATGGGACCTTTTGGTTCGTAGCCGTGTGATATAATCATTTGACAAAAGCGATCACTAGTGTCTAATGGCTGTAACTGGCTTATTAAGATAATACTACAGTCTTATTGTGGTCACGTTATCTTTCTGAAACGCAAATGAAAGGCATGACCTTTCATTGCGCTCAATAGTGGTTCAGTATGAACCCAACTTTCGTCGTTCTGCGACTTCGAAAGGCAAAGTATTTTTTCAGGCAATTTTTTTGTTAAGTAATGATTACCCTCGCTTTCTATTTGGAAATCACTTTCTAAATTTTTTCCCTAAATGTAAAAGAGTTCTTTCTAATAAATGGCATGCTTGTGATATTCTTTTGATGTAAAATGACAACTTCTGGCAGTTTCTACCAAGCTTCGCCCCTTAGTTAAATCCTGATTAGCTGATTGTTAATCAGCAGAAATCAGCTGATTCGTTAAGTGGAAATCATACAAATTCAATAATGCCTTATATTATTAAAATTTTATAATAATTTTTTTCTATCTCCCTGGCATAATATTTCAGAGGGAAGCAGGCAATATGCAAATAATCCTATAAAAAGAGAGGGCGTATTTTGATATGTGCCCTGGATGCCATTTCATTCAGATTCGCCTTTGTTGAGTCTGTGAACGACACGTAAAAACACGGTGCAGACAGATGCATGCTTAATTCTGGGAGTTACAAAGTTCTTTGAAGGTTATGATTTGTTTGTTTGGCTTCGTTGTTCAAGAGGTTCGCGTTCTCCTTGTGAATCATAGTATTCCCAAACAGTTTTATCAGCTTCCGAAATGCCTGGCATTCCGTGTAGTCAGCTGTCGCATTTACAGACCATTAACTAACGTAAATTAGAGTCAGCATCTTATCAAGCTGCTTTATTTACAAAATCTGTCAAAGCTTTTGCGCTCATTCGTGATGCAAACGATCGAAACCCGCACAAGATCTGGCCTTGAAATTAGAAAAAAATTCCACAACTTCGTCACTTTATTTTGTATTTGTGAAACTCTATTATCCGGTTTAAACCGGTTCAATCAATATTCTCTGCCGAGCGTCAATCAAAATAAAAGTATCTGAAAAAGTAAACCTGAATGAAATGCATTTTTGTAGATTTATTGTATTAATGTTCAGTTTTTACTTTCACTTGTACTAGGTATAAAAAAATAGCAAAAACTGGAAAAAGAAGCATATTATTTCGTTTTATTGTTTACTAGCCGCCTTCGGCGACCAGCTGGTTCGCCATGAGTAATGGGTTCTAAAATTTTCAATTAAATCACATATCCATTAGCCTTGAAGTAACTCCGGGCATTGATTGGCCTGAAATTAATATTTTCTTTAAGATGATTGACTGAAAGCTCTAAAAGAACACGTTTTCCTAATATACTTTTATTTAATAAATCAGTTCTAATGATTGATTTAGAAGACTGATTGAGTAGCAACTTTTATTTCAAATATTAATAAAAATATTTTGTAAAATATGGCTCACAGAGCAAAGTATGAAGAAATCTAAAACTCATTATTCATAAATGCATTGTTTGACTCAAACTACATAAAATGTAATTATTTACTTCATTTAGATCAAATTAATAGTATTAAACAATATATATGCCTATTAATAATATTTTACAAATTGGCCATTGGAAAGGAATTTGAATGCATATCCTGTATAAATTCAATGCAGTATAAATAAAGATAATTTATTCAATTAATGATTTAAATATTGCAAAAGATCATAGAATCCTTTGCCTTGCATTTTTTAAAGAAAACATTACATTTTATATTTATTTTATTTTATTCAGTCACGTATTAAAAGTTGCATTTCTTCAGATTTTATTTGCGATGATAGTTTTTTTTAAATTTTTAAAAAATTTGAACTTTCTTCAAAATGATGCCAACACGGTGATAAAACCTAATTTTTTCCCTTTGACGTGCTCTTGCAGATTTTATAAGAAACCTTAGCTTTTCATTTGTTTTTTTTAGAAACTATCACATTTTATAATGAAAAAAAAATTGAATTAATGATACAGATATTGCAAACGATAATAGAAAAATGCCATTAAGTCGGGATTCCAATGCATATCCTGTCTAAATGCGATCAGGTTTACCGAAAAGAAGATTTATTGAATTAATTATTCAGATATTGCAAACGATTACAGAATCCTTTGCCTTGCATTTATTTTTTTAGAAAATATCACATTTTATTTCTTTTATTTTATCCAGTCACGTGTTGAAAGTTGCGTTTCCTTAGATTTATTTTGTGATGATAAATTTTTTCTATTCGAATTTCCGGCATTCTTTTATTTTATCCAGTCACGTGATAAAAACATGGTTAAAATATTTCTTTAAAAATTCGTTAACAATAGAAGCTTACGTTATAAACTAAAAAAAAAAACTGATACTGTTTGAAAGCTAATTTTTTAATCTTTAAATTGATGTAAAAATCTTGTTTGTGCGATAATATTTTCGGAAGTTATAGCGGAAATACGTCGAAATTTCGCTTAAATTTTAATTAATTCAAATTCTAATTAAAAATTCGAAAAAAGAGCTCCGAGGTGCACATTCCCGACCTCCATGGTATACATGTACCAAATTTGGTAGCTGTAGGTCCGACGGTCTGGGCTGTAGAGAGCCAACACACACACACACATTGTGCTTTATTATAAGTATAGATTAGCTGGTTGCTGCACAGAAAAATTAATTTTGGAAATAACGTTTGGAATTTTTTGATGTTTGATTATGGATGATTGAAAGAATAACATTTATTTTCGAATAGATTCATAGAAATTTGGCGATATATAAAAGGTGAAGCGGAATTAATATCAATTCTTTTTTTTTAAACTTTATTATTCAAGACTTTAGAATTGACAATATTTTTTTGTTTTGTTTTTCCATCTTCAGCAGAAGCTAGTAAGTCCCAGTAATAAGTATTCAAGGTTTCATCACGATCGGATGTGCGGTGCGGCAGCGCGTAAGAGGCATACAGACAAACATTCATTTTTATTTACATAGATGTGCAAAGTGGCATAGATATTTTTTAGAAATAAAGAAATCGCTTTTTTAAGTTTCAATAAAAAGGTTTTATTACATAGTACAATATAGATTCAAGGGATTCAAGATTCATTTTCAGCTGATGAATGAGTACGTTGAAACTGCTGAAGCATTAACCAAGCTTCCACTTATGTATTTAAAGCCATTGATTTTATGAAAATAGCGCTAATAAAGGGTGAAATGTTGCTCAAACAAAGGGTGAAATGTTTCTCGTGTGCATTAATAAATTGAAATCAACTCTAGAAGCAAGCATTATAAACCTCAATACTATAGCAAATGTTTTTTTCCCCAACATTGTTCGGACCATGAAACTGACAGTCAAGCCTTATCACTCTCCAGACTATCATATCACGCCAAATCCTGGGGGAGGGCAAATGGAGCTGTAAGTACAGGAACAAGAAAGTTATATATTCTGTTTCCAACTTAGAAAAGGCTTCCAGTTTTTGTTTTGCTGTAATTTCTGTTTTTTTTTCTCCCTTTTTAGGCACAAGCAAGACGAAGAAAATAAAAAGAATATTCGGAAAGTGATTTCAGCAAGATACTGCGAACTCGGCACTATTACGTAAGTAAATTTCGTATTAAGTGAGCATGCGGTAAAAGCCACGAATTTACTATTAATCGCTGACGTGAACACACACGTTAGTTAACCACAATTAGATAGATAGATCTGTAAAAAGAGAAAACGTTCTAGGATAAATTAATAAAGCTTCTATCTGATTCGATTTGTTGATTTGTCGGGTTTCTGTGGAATTTTAAAGCTGTTCTAGGATTTATTAATTAAAAACGCTCATTGCATGTAATATACACTGAAGTGACAAAAGTCATGGGATGACTGTTAATATCGTGTCGGTCCTCCTTTTGCCCGGCGAAGTGCAACAACTCGACGTGTCATGGAGTCCACAAGGTGTTGGAAGTCCTCTGCAGGAATATTGAGCCATGCTGTCTGTATAGACGTCCATAATTGTGAAAGTGTGGATGGTGCAGGAGTTTGGGCACGAACGGACCTTTCGATGATGTCCCATAAATGCTCGATGGGATTCATATCGGGCGATCTAGGTGGCCAGATCATGCGCTGGAATTGTCCGGAATGTTCTTCAAACCAATCGCGAACAGTTCTGCCCCGGTGACACGGCGCATTGTCATCCATAAAAATCCCATCGTTGTGTGGGTACGTGAAGTCCATGAATGGCTGCAAGTTATCTGCAAGCAGCTGAACATAACCATTTCCAGTCAATGATCGGTTCAGTTGCACCAGAGCACCGAGTCCATGCCATGTAAAAACAACCCTCACCATTATGCAGCCACCACCAGCTTGAACAGTGCCTTGCGGACAGTCTGGGTCCATGGCTTCGTGGGGTCTGCGCCACACTCGAACTCTACCATCAGCTCGTAACAATTGAAATCGTGACTCATCTGACCACGCCACGGTTTTCCACTGGTCTAGGGACCAGTCAATATGCTCACGAGCCCAGGAGAGTCGCTGCAGGCGATGTCGTGCTGTCAGTAAAGGCACGCGAGTCGGTCTTCTGCTGTCATAGCCCAAGGAAGACAAATTTCGCCGCACAGTCCTATCGGACACGTCCCTCGTACGTCCCACATTGATTCCTGCAGTTATTTGACGAAGTGTTGCGTGTCTATTAACATTGACCATTCTACACAGACGTCGGCGGTCTCGGTCGTTAAGTGCAGGTGGTCGCCCACTGCGCTGTCCATGATGGGATGTGATGCCTGAAATTTCATACTCTCGGCACACTCTTGATACTGTGGATCTCGGAATGTTGAATTCTTTAACGATATCCGCAATGGAATGACCCATGCGTCTAGCTCCAACTAACATTTCACGTTCAAAGTCTGTTAATTCTCGTCGTGCCGCCATAAATCGCGAAAAACCTGTTCACATGAATAACTTGAACACAAATGAAAGCTCTGGAAAACGAACTGCGCATTTATACTTTTTCGCTGCGATACTACTGCCATCTGTATATTTGCATATTGCTATCCCATTACTTTTGTCGCTTCAGTGTAATGTCAAATTTGATTAAATGACTGTAGTTAACTCTGAGCTAAATTTCGTAATTTTTTAACTTCTACATCATGCAAATGTTAGAATGCTAGATCCCTGCTTTTAATGCACGCCTAAATTTACGAGCATTGTAAAACTTCAATGAAGTAGAGATTCAGATACGAGAATAAATGTTCGGCCAGTAAAACACAGTGTTATTATTTCTAATAAATTTTTAAATCCCCTTTTGCGCATAATATTACATATAAAACTGCCGTTCAGTTTTCTATCCGAAAAACTTTAACTACTTACATCTTTTTATTTTTGAATATTCTTGGATTCCTAACAAGTCTTTTTCCTAGATGAGTGGCTCTTGTGCTCCGTCTTTAAAAAGTATATTATTTGCCCAAGAACTAAATAAATTAATTAAAAAAATTTAAATTGTGATTTAACATTATAAGACAAATTTGCCAGGCATGCAAGCACAATTTCTCTCATTTGGCTTCAAAACAGCTAATAATAATTAATGCTTACTTGCAATGCAACTTTAATTATAATTTTTGTCCCATTTTAACAATCCGGCATATTGTGTATTCACGGTGCACATTAATACAAAACCAATATTAACGAATAATATAAATAATGAATGGGCTTTTCATATCTTTCTGAAGGCTCTTTTTTGGGTATAGAGGGGCCGCGGTGGCCTGGTGGTAAGGTCTCGGCTTCGGAACCGGAGGGTATCAGGTTCGAGACTCGATTCCACCGAAGAACCGTCGTGTAAGCGGTTCTCTTGCACGTTAAATCCTTCAGGCCAAACGCCCTCTCGCTGTTGTGGTATGGAGAGGGGGGTGATGGCTCCGGTGTTGTCTTCGTCATCTGACAGCTGTTCAAAAGGACGAGGTCCGTCTAAAAATAGCCCTAGTGTTGCTTCAAAATGGGATGTTAATACAACTAAATTAACAAACTAAACTCGTAGTTTAAAGACAGATCGTCATTTTCTTCAACATATAATATCGAGCATCGTGATCTGAAATAAAAAAAAAAAAAAGAATTAACAGCTGCCTCTCCAAATGCTATTCAAAGTATCTCTTATACTGATAGAAACATTTTTTGAAGTAAAAAAAAGTGAAAAAGAAATGCAAACTTTTAAACTATGGTAATTTTTCTTCCATAAAAGTATTTTCTTTTCGACGTTACATTTACATTATGAATTTCACATATCAAATCTCCTTTGTATTTCTATTTTGTCAAGGCATCCGCCTACGTTAAAAACACTGGTTATCAACCATACTGGCGATTTTTTTTCATTGTTATTTCTCGTAATTCACACCTTTCTAAAACAATTTATATTTTCTAGGAAAAGAAAGGTCTGACCTATCATCCAGGGTCACCTATTTTTCAGCTAAAATTTGTCTTATAACTTCAATTTTCTCAAAACATTAATTTTCATAAAAATTCTCCACCGTTCACGTGATATCTCAAAAACTATTAGAAGTATTTACATAAACATTTCAGCTTGTGTTCTAAATTGTAGGAGCAATGAAATGAACCCAAAGTTTTATTGTTGGTGAAATACTTTCTCATTTATAAATGTTTTCAAAAAAAAAAGTTTGTAAAAATGTAGGTATATTTTTACCCATAACTTCTTTGCATCTCAAAATGTTTCTTAGATTGTGGTTCCTTTCATTCATCATTATATTCCATAACTCGTGTATAATAAAAAATAGGATTGCTGCTTTACATTTTTTTGTAAGGCGTAAACCATTATGGATAAATGTCATTAAAATTTGCTACACATTTACCTACTTCTCAAAATGTATTATATTTTCTAATAACTTTGTTGTATTTGTGATATTTTGTATCATAACTGACAATGCATTTAAAAACCATAGTGTTAAACAGTGTTTAAAAAATTCAAATTTTCAAATTTTTTTCTTCTAACGTAGTCCGACGCCTTAATTTTCCTTTTGAATCACAGTCAGATGAAAATGTACTGATCCAAATTCCCGCTAAGGCTGGTTGCACACACAGCGATTTTTTTCTGATCGCTTATTTTACCAATGCCGACATAACAACAGTAGTGTATTGAATTATACGAGAGCTTACACACTAGGTGGACAAATAAAGATTCGGTCCGTCCGCCTTTGATCGGACTCTGTGCAGACGCCCGCTGTCACTAGCGCTTTCGGATAATCAGATGCAAGATCCCAAATCCTTTTTTCCCATCCATTGAATGAATCGAAATAAGTCAATTTTCCCTCCCCCCCATTTTCCTCTTCATTTGACGACAAGATAAAAAATGATAGAATTTGTACGTTATTCATTTCAAATTACTCTTAAGCTGGGCTTAGTTTAAATAACACGGTTAAAGTAAATTTATTTGTTGATGAAATGATGCTGACTCTAGCGACGGAGTCGAAATTTAAACGCCGTGTGTGTAAGCATTTGATTTCTGGGAGTAGTCTCGGCAAAATACTGACAGAAGAAAAAACGCTGTGTGTGCAACGTACCTAAAGGTGTCGTTTTCCTCCAGGTTCCACGAGTTGTCCGTTCTCTGCTGTTTCATCGTCCTGGTGTTCCTGTGGATTTTCCGTGAACCCAAGTTCATGAGCGGATGGGCGGACCTCTTCTCTTCCGACACGTAAGAACGAACTTGACGATTTTATCGGGAAAAAAAATGGATTAGTAGTGATAGGTGTATTTCACGCTTCGATAGAAATCCTGTTCAGGAAACGCTGGCGTAGATAAAGACTATTCGAGTTTTTTTCTTCCTCCGAATAAATAATAAACAACCACTTACTGATTTCACGATAAAGCAATCAATGATTCCTTAAGCAAATTTTCACTTGATTTAGGAGAAATTGAGAGCTTAGAAGTAACTTTTTCTTAGAATCGGAAAAATAATACATCCTCGGGAAGGAAAGTATAACGAACCTAAATCTTGTAAATGAAGCATAATTGTGTATTATATTTCCTAAGTCTGTCTGCTGCGTCAATGCTGAAAGCCTTTTGTTATTGTCCAACATTATGAGATTCACTATTTCACATTAGCAATTAGCTATTGCAATTATCTATTACTTAGTGCAACAGCAATGACCTAATAGTTAAAATAGCATCACTATTTTAAAGCAATTCCAGATTTGAATCCTATTGATCTCCATGTTGCATTCCGAAACCTGTGAAATTTAGATAGGAAATGAAAACATATGAAAATTTTTCGTTCTCCTCTTCAAATATTCGTGGGGTAGTTTCGGAACAGAAGGACTTCAGGTTCGAGATCCGATTCCACCGAAGAACCGTCGCGTAAGCAATCTCTTGCTTGCTAAATCCTTCCGAGCCAAATGTCCTCCCGCTGGTGTGGTGTGGAGAAGGGTATGCCAACTCAGGTGCCGTCCTCGTCTTCTAACCGTGGTTCAAAATGACGAGGTCCGTCCAAAAATAGCCCTAGTGTTGCTTCAAAACGGGGCGTTGATGTAACTAAACGAAACCTTCGGAGCCAGACTTCTTACCACTGGTGTGATGTGGAAGCTTGAAGAGAGGTTTAAAATTAGTCTTTAAATGACTTCAATGTTGCTATCATTAATGTAACTAAACTAAACTGCAATCATTTCTGGCAAAAAATCCTGCCTATCGTTATTATTCATTTCTATTAGCTCTTCATTTTCATATCTGTTCTTTCATACAATATTTAGCTAGAAAAAAAAAACCTCTTTTAATATATAATTTTGCTTCCAAAACTATTTAATTTCCTTCACGGCTTGCCGCAGCATTGTAGTGATGCAAAATGTGATTCGTAGCGATTGGAAGAATTCTATACATCTCTATCACTATTAATAGCTTGCTGACTTTCACGACTGGCAAAATTGTCCTTAGTGAAATTAGTTATGCAACAATCTCTTATGCGTGATCGATTATTCATTACTCTCTCAAGGAAATATTTTTAAGTATCAAACTGTAGTTAAACAATTGGTTTAATAGATTAACATCTATTAACACATTATGTGATGGTCCATTTCGCAGAGGTATTGTACCGGGAGTGAGCGTTTTGCGCGTAAATTTAGTTATTCAGTTCAATCTCAATATATCGAAAATTCTTTCATTTTTTAACCAACCTTTCCGTTCTGTGGTTCCGCATCGACTGAAGTAAAAACTAGATTTTATTTGTCTCAATTTTTCCAGAATCTATGTAGTGGACAAGAACATTCGGCTTCGTTTTCCTGTATATGCCGTTATTTTTGTACCCACAAACAAACCCTGTTGTTACACTAACCCGTACAAGTACGGGACCCGCGCTCAAGCATCAATCGCCAGAAAACGTACTAGTACGTGTCCAGCATACAATGTGTTAAAAACGAAGATACTTCATATGAAGCATCATTAAAGTGTAAAAAATTGAATTACCCGTAACATCAATTTTTGCATATATGTACCACAGAGGGGGGAAATATGCATCTCAGAGCAATTATTTTGAAGTTTTAATTAATTAAAAATGATGCTGAATGTTCAGTTGTTTCATGATAATTTCTGAAAATGTTATTACTCAAAAAAAAAAAGAAAAAAAAAATCCGTTTCAAAATTTGGAAAAAAAAATAATTGTTTTTTAGTAATATGAATTTAATAGTAGTTCGAATTTTTGTTAAATTTTGGCAGTTTTTTAAAAGTATCTTCTTTTTTTGCATGATTTCCAAAATAAAATATAAATAATTCCATTGACTCCCTAAAATTCAAACTATTTTCAGTGCTTCATTAAGTGCTTAATCGCGCGATTTTCTTCCATTGTTGAAAAAAAAAGAAAGAATATTGTTTATTATCGGTGTATTTTATAAGACGGAGGAAAATGTGAAGTTACATTATCGCGAAATTTCAAAAGATACAGGAACGGTATATTTACATTTTTAACAGATTTATGATGTTATGGGAGTGCGTCCTTAGGAAGATGCATATACATAATAAAGACAAACAAATCATTTAAAATAACGAGGCAAGAAATCCTTAAAAAGCATGGGCATGAAATTATCTCTAAACGATATGAAACCAAATACAAACAATATTGCTGACGAAGCAGCTGGTCGAATGAGGCAATTAGTCCTAACTATTAATAATAAAAGTGAATGGGTGTATGTGTTGGCGTTTTATAGACCACATCGTTGACCTATAGTTACATAATTAGCACACACTCACACAGTACTGTGCAGGCACGTGCACACACAATAGTGTGCGCACACGCACATCTTGGTGAATGGAAATGTCTACTCCAGGGTGGTTTTTAATAAATATAAATTAGAATTCACATTATTTAAAAATTAGGCTGAATTTTGATTGCTTTTCCTCCATAACTTTCGAAAATATTAAAGCACATTTAAATAATATTTTAAGTATGTTTTACAACAATATTTTCATTGCTTTGAATGAAGCGCTTGAACTGTTTTTATTGTTTTACCAAACAGTTTGTTGCGATTTTTTTACCCTTACGAATAACTAAATGAGATGCTTAATTATACACTGAAGTGACAAAAGTCATGGAATGACTGTTAATATCGTGTCGGTCCTCCTTTTGCCCGGCGAAGTGCAACAACTCGACGTGTCATGGAGTCCACAAGGTGTTGGAAGTCCTCTGCAGGAATATTGAGCCATGCTGTCTGTATAGACGTCCATAATTGTGAAAGTGTGGATGGTGCAGGAGTTTGGGCACGAACGGACCTTTCGATGATGTCCCATAAATGCTCGATGGGATTCATATCGGACGATCTAGGTGGCCAGATCATGTGCTGGAATTGTCCGGAATGTTCTTCAAACCAATCGCGAACAGTTCTGGCCCGGTGACATGGCGCATTGTCATCCATAAAAATCCCATCGTTGTGTGGGTACGTGAAATCCATGAATGGCTGCAAGTGATCTGCAAGCAGTTGAACATAACCATTTCCAGTCAATGATCAGTTCAGTTGCACCAGAGGACCGAGTCCATGCCATGTAAAAACAGCCCACACCATTATGCAGCCACCACCAGCTTGAACAGTGCCTTGCTGACAGTTTGGGTCCATGGCTTCGTGGGGTCTGTGCCACACTCGAACTCTACCATCAGCTCGTAACAACTGAAATCGAGACTCATCTGACCACGCCACGGTTTCCCACTGGTCTAGGGACCAGTCGATATGCTCACGAGCCCAGGAGAGTCGCTACAGGCGATGTCGTGCTGTCAGTAAAGGCACTCGAGTCGGTCTTCTGCTGTCATAGCCCAAGGAAGACAAATTTCGCCGCACAGTCCTATCGGACACGTCCCTCGTACGTCCCACATTGATTCCTGCAGTTATTTGACGAAGTGTTGCGTGTCTATTAACATTGATCATTCTACACAGATGTCGGCGGTCTCGGTCGTTAAGTGCAGGTGGTCGCCCACTGCTCTGTCCATGATGGGATGTGATACCTGAAATTTCATACTCTCGGCACACTCTTGATACTGTGGATCTCGGAATGTGGAATTCACTAACAATTTCCACAATGGAATGACCCATGTGTCTAGCTCCAACTAACATTCCACGTTCAAAGTCGGTTAATTCTCGTCGTGCCGCCATAAATCACGGAAAACCTGTTCACATGAATAACTTGAAAACAAATGAAAGCTCTGGAAAACGAACTGCGCATTTATATTTTTTCGCTGCGATACTACTGCCATCTGTATATTTGCATATTGCTATCCCATATTTTTGGTCACTTCAGTGTATATACATAAAATTTTGCCATGCGGACAAAGAAGATTTAACCTCAATGGAGAGACAGACAAATTAATTTTTCCTTCCTTTTTAATGATATAATTTAATGTATGAAGACATAGATAAAAATTAGAAAAATCGTAAAACTTCTAAAATAATAATAATATAAAAGTTCTAGCAATATTAGTAGTTTAAAAATATTTCGCCTGTATATTTATTCAGAGCAAGTGTTTATTAAGAATTTACCAACCACTAATCCTGCCGAACTAAGTTGCTACAGACGTCTAATTTGTAACTATGAAAAGGGTTACAATGCCTTTCAAGAGTATGTAGACAAGCAATTTTTTAAATTAACAAAAAAAAAAAAAAAAAAAAAAAGCGATGCAATATTCTCGAAAAAAATTGTTAATGTACGGAATCATATCATAAGTTTATTTCAATACAGAAATATTATGCTGATAACACTGATGGCTTGCAAAAAATAAAATTCCAAATAAGTTGTACGAGAATATATAGACAATGAAAAGAATCGCTTTAATTTCCACTGTATAAAATAATTTTCATATTCTGCGTTCTGTGCAAGTAACGTAACAACTTCGAAAAATAAATTCACTATTAAATTACTGCATATGCTCACGGCAAAATAATTTTTATAATTTATGAAATATTTCAAAGAATTATCTAATAAAAATTTCTCTGATTCGTCATGAAATTCAGCTTTTAGTTTTACTTTCAAACGGATATAGATGAATATTTTAAGAAATGATATTTTGTTTCGATCAATAAATATACTTCATAATCTAAAATTAATACAGTCCCTTATACCCAGCAATTCATAATATTCTTTCGAATCAAATTTTTAATCTATTTAAATAAAAATGAATGTTTGTCTGCATGTCTCTTATGCCTTCCTAAACCGTTCCTCCGATTGCGACGAAACTGGGTCTGCTTATTGTCGACACCTACGGGATGGTTATAGAGTTAGTACAATTATCTAAAATTAAAAATGAAAATTCGGATCTCAACCGCATCTATTTACCAAGGATTCATATCCAAATAACTTGCCGGGGAGACAATAGATTCTGTAGAAATGCTAAATATAAGTGAAAGGTTTATATTTTGTAGCTATAGTATGCAAATGTCGTTCAAGTCATTCTCAGAGGTAACCACTTTATGACAGATTGGGGGAGAAAGTGTTGGGGAGACCAACCATGGGGGTTTTAAATTTTAATTCAATTCCAGTGTTTTTCGCAGTAACTACCAAACTTATTTTAGCACCAATAACTTTGCGCCATCTTAATTTTCAAAAATTATCTTCTCAACTATATTAACGATATTATGGTATAAATATATCTTCTATGTATATTCAGTTTTAAAAAAAATATTTTAATTCCATTTTCTAACATTAAATTTGAGAATTCCGAACGAATATGAAACGAGTCACGAGATCCAATCAACAGTTTCTTTCACTACAATTCTGAAAGAACGCAAAGTTTTACAATTCTAAAAGAATTAAACAAATCTATCGCATTAAAATGAAAATTTGTTCGTATTTTATGTACTGTCGTACCGTTCATCCCACTTCGATAAAACATTGCAAAATTATTGATTGATGGCAATTAATATCCTTTTTTTCGGCTGCAGCAACACGCCGGGTACCAGCTAGTCTATATCTATATCTATACTAATAATAAAGCTCAATGTATGTGTGTGTGTGTGTGTTGGCGCTCTACCGGCCAGACCGTTGGACCTACAGCTACCAAATTTGGTACATGTATACCTTGAAGGTCGGGAATGTGCACCTTGAAGCCCTTTTTTCGAATTTTTAATTAAAATTTGAATTAATTAAAATTTAAGCGAAATTTCGACGTTTTTCCGCTATAACTTCCGAAAATATTTCCGCCAAACATGATTTTTACATCAATTTAAAGATAAAATTAGCTTTCTAATGGTATCAATATTTTAACATAAACTTAAGCCTCTATTTTTAACGAATTTTTAAAGAAATATTTAAACCAAGTTTTTTTTGAGCACGTGACTGGATAAAATAAAAGAAAACAATGACGGAAGTTTAAATAAAAACAACTATCATTGTAAATCAATTCTAAAGAAATGCAACTTTTAGCCCGTGTGGATAAAATAAAAGAAACATAAAATGTGATATTTTCTAAAAAAATAAATGCAAAGCAAAGGCTTCTATAATCGTTTGCAACATCTAAATCATTTATTCAATAATTTTTTTCGTTTTCCGCTTTCTTTAAAAAAACATATTTAATATTTTGGCAACATCACAGGAAAAAAAAACATTTTTAATTTCAGGCCAAACAATCCCGGAATTACTTCAAGGCTAATGAATATACGACTTAATTGAAAATTTTAGAACGCTTTACTCATGGCGAACCAGCTGGTCGCCAAAGGCGGCTAGTTGATAATAATAATAAAAAAAGGATTTATTAAAAAGTTATTGTCTAACCGAATGCTATTCTTTGTTTCAAAGCAATACGCAAAACGATCGTTTAATAATCATATACTTTTTTTCAGTCGAAAAGGTGATGCTGTTCCCGTCATTGCAATCCTCTTTCTGCTTTTCTTGATTCCGGCAGAGCCTTGGAGATTCCGGGACAGTCCGGCCCTCCTCAAGTGGTCTGCAGTTCAATCGAAATTACCTTGGGGGCTAGTGATCCTGATGGGGGGTGGTTTCGCATTAGCTCAAGCAACACAGGTAAATTAAAAAAAATATTGTGAATGGTTGAAAAAGTGCCAAAGATTGATAAGTTTGTAAAATTATCTTAAGATCAAGATTTGAGCTTTAATAATTTTGTAGCAGTTACATAACTCTTCTCTTATCTTGGGGCCGCGGTGACCTTGTGGTAAGGTCTCGGCTTCGGAACCGAAGGATTTCAGGTTCGCGACTCCACCGAAGAACCGTCGTGTGAGGGGGTCTCTTGCACGTTAAATCTGTCAGGCCAAACGTCCTCCCGCTGGTGTGGTGTGGTGTGGAAAGGGGGGTACCAGTTCAGGTGTCGTCCTGGTCATCTGACCGTGGTTCAAAATGACGATGTCCTTCCCAAAATAGCCCTCGTGTTCCTTTAAACAGGACGTTAATATAACTAACTAATATAACTAAAACTAAACTTCTATAATCTTTTGGATACTAAAGGGCAATGCCTGATAGGCTATCCCATAATGCATTGCGAGTGTAATCAGAATGAGAAGCGATACTTTGCTGTTAAGCTGCGCGCGTGAATGTCTTGTCTGTGTGTCTGTTCCGTGTGTGTGTGGGTCTATGAAAGAAATGTTCCTGAAAACACAAGTCCTGTTGCTTCATGCACAGATCAGAATAATCTTCATTCCACCGCAGATTTTAGTTTTGCAAATTGTCTTTCGAATAAATTACCAGTTTATTTCCAGCAGTATTTCATGGAACAAATAATAATTATTAGACACTACTACGCATGGTATATTTGTTTGCGATTTCAGACTAAAATGATTACTTGAATATAGATGAAAAAGGATTGCAAAATTTTTAATTTATAAAGATTTTTAGAACAAAAGTTTTCGTTATATGAATCACCATCTGAGTTACCTTCAAAAATGAATTCGAGGTTTTCTATTTGTGCTTCTTGGAGATTCTTCAAAATTCCCAAATCACTAGAGATTAATTCTAACATTATTTCTTGAAACTATTATTAGTTATGTCAAAAGGCAGAGGTGAAGACCCCGCGAAAAATCACGCAAGAGGATCATAGAGTGGTTTAAGAAAAAGATATTCAATGATGATTAAGTTTTCGTCAATAAGTTGTTCGGAAAGCAATCGGAGAATCCAAAAAGGACGAAATACGAGCCTCTTGTTTTCCAATTAATTTAATTAAATCTCGTTAATTCGTTTAAAACACTTCAAAATAAAATTAGAAATGCATTTTGAAGAGAACAAATACGATGTTTAATAATAAACATATTAATACAAAATCGATGTTTAGTGGCTTATATTAAGATGTCACCACAATACTCCCCTACCAATGAGTCTCGGAAAGACGAACGATTTTATAGTCAAAAGAGTTGTGGTGAGCGAAGAGTGTGTTCATTGTCCAAGATCACCAATGTGGCGATTTGAATTGAGTGGGAATCGAACCTGGGACCTTTAGGTTTGCAGCCGCGTAACATAAATATTCGACAAAAGCGATCGCTAATATTTAGTGGCTCTTACTGGCTTATTAAGATATCACCCCAAGCCTTTTATATCCTTCTGAAGGCTCTTTTTGGGTATGGAGGGGCCACGGTGGCAAGATTTCTATTTCGGAACCAGCTAGCTTCAGGTTCGAGATCGATTCCACGGAAGAGCCATCGCGTCAACTGGTCTGAGGCACGTTAAATCCGTTGGGGCCAAACGGCCCCCACTGGTGTGGCATAGAAGCTTAGTGAGAAGAGGGGAGCAGTTAGTTTTGTCTTCCCCGCCATCTGATGGCCGTTTAAAATGACAAGTTTCGTCCCAAAACAGCTCTATTTTGCTTTAAAACAGGAAGTTAATATAACTAAATTAATTAGATACAAAGTTGTGAGGAGGGAAGAGTGATATATAGGTGGTACTCATTGGAAAGGGATTTAAAAAAAATCTACACTAGAGATTACCAAATGTAAACGGCACTTTCAAAACAATACAATTTCTTCGCCGACTTATGGTACCTGTCTTTAAGAAAAGGGTTTAAACACACTGAAGTTTTGTCTCTATAGCTTCCTCTAAGATAGCCCCCGGGGTCGTTCCTTACCGCCTTCCCCACATCGATTCAACACAGTTGAGAGTTATCCTGTTCCGTAAATACTTTATGTACCCTAGTAGCACACAAATATTGTACGACATTGATCAATACTCGCAATATTGCTTGATATTGTTTAATATCATATAGTATCGCACAATATTGTGCGATACTATACTATGTGCAATATGGAACAACAGGCTGTGCTACCTGGATAATTGTGACACCTTTTTGAATCTTTTCACAAAATATCATGAAACTTTATGAATCAACTTTATTCTCAGCAGGGGAACAGAAATTAGTTCAGCTAGTTTAATTTAGTTATATTAACGTCCCGTTTTGATGCAACTCTAGGGCTATTTTGGGACGGGAAATTAGTTCAGCACGTTCATGAAATTCAATGGAAGAAAACCGAGACTAAATTTTTTCCAGGAAATGGTGGGGGGAGGGATCATTGATAATCGAATTCGATGAGAGTTGATGTTTTACTGAAAGTATTTTTTTAATTAATTGTCGGAGAAACCTCTTGGTTTAAAATGCTTCGAGTGATTTGAAAAAATAGCGTTGGAGATACTTTCGAAACCTTTTAATGAATTCTTCTTTCAAATTATAATAAATTGCTGATGATCAGAAACTAGCAGAAGTGATTATTTCTAAGGCGGTAGCTTCGATTCCCCCAGTTTATGTCATATATACATATATGTATGTATGTGTGAGTGTGTGTGTGTGTGTGAGTGTGTGTGTGTATGTATTTGTGTAGTGATATTTCTTAATATAAATCCTCATTAAGTCACAATTTTTTATCTTAAATTAGCCCCTATTGTTTGATTTTCTAAAGTTTTTCTTATTTTTTTTATCCTAACTCCATTTTTTAAATTTAGTTATTACTAATACGCTTTCTAAAAAATGATCTTTGTATATTCTCACGCTACAAGCGAAGGAATAAAAATACCTAACATTTAAGAAATTCCTTTTAAAGATATCTAAGATTTCCTTTCCTTAATTAGCGCATGCCAACGAGATAAATCGTTTCTTAAGTTTACAAACAAAAATAGTTAATCTCTTATACGTTATTTAATTCCAGAAATCTGGTCTTTCTAAATGGCTGGGAGCCCAGATGACGCAACTTTCATTCCTATCTCCTCCAGTGGTGCAGTTTCTTCTGTGCGCATTTACGGCTGGACTGACAGAAATCATCAGTAATTCCACGGTAGCCACCATCCTCTTGCCTGTGGTCAATCAGATGGTAAGACATTGAAATCGTGCAAAAAGTTACAAATGCTGCTTACTCACTTGATGGGCGATTCCGATCTCATAACTGAATACAGCTTCGGTTGAGATAGAACAAAAATAAGAAATGCAATATTTCACATTTAGTCAATACTAGCTATTACCAGCGAACTCTGTGATGTTGTGTATATGCACGAAAAACTATCAAATAATGATAAATAAAAAAGAAATTAAACCTAACCTAAAAACGATACATTTAAAAGTATAAGCACATACGAAAAATATATAACATGAGAACAATTTAATCACAAAAACACACAACTAACGTAAAAACAATTTTTTACACTCCATACCCAAAATTAAACAAAACAGCAAATCAAGTCGTGTCAAATCTTATTTATGGATCGAGATGGAGATAGCTGCAACAGTATTATACGCATCATTTTTTAACTTTTCATTGAAATGCAAACAAAGTTGTCAGCAATCACGAGCGAAGTTTCAACGCCAGTTGGCGTAACGCATATGTCCGATTTTCCTTCGCCAGTGGGGGACAACGCAGTGCAAATTAGACATTTTTTATTTCCTTTATTCAGTTTTCTTTTCATTTAAAAGTACTTCAGAATGAATCCGAAAGATCAATTCATTAACATTAGATTTTAAATGCATGAAATACAAAGAAAATTAATAGAATCATTTGAAATGATCGGTCGAAATCATACTTAGCCTACCCTCAACTCTGTTGGGGGAAAAAAACCCAGAGCTTACTTATCTTTGGCGGGATTTGGCTTTTTGGCGCGAAATTTAGTTTTTAATGAATAAAAAATGAGCCACTCAATGAATCGAAATAAAAAGTAGCCTACGTTCTATTTCTGACTCTAATCTATGTTTGTGCTAAATTTCATCCCATTCCGCTCTGCCGTTGTGGCGTGATGGAGTAACATCCATCCGTCCATCAAAACTTTCACATTTATAATATTAGTATCGATTCTAAGGGACAAATATAAATGAATTAGGACATTATGTTTTATTTTGAAATCACTTGTCATTCTGATCATATTTAATGCTTTGTTCTCCTTACTTTGCATTAAAAAGGTATCTTTTGGAAAGAATTTCATATTTTGGGAATGCTGTCCTATTTAGTATTCAAATAAAAAATAAAAAATTTAAGTAAAGTAAAAGGAATTAAGTAACGAAGTAAGTAAGAGAAAAAAATGAGGCAATCGGAAAAATATATAAATCTTTATAAATGTTTTTACGTTTTGATTGGCAATGAATAAATCTTTGGATAGGCACGCAGATCTCTCTGATCATATTCTCGTTTTTTATATGGATGTCCTAAGCTTTAATTTTTATAGTTTAATGCCTAAGACTCTTTTTTTTTTAAGTTTATTATTTTAATTCCTGAGTATCGAAATCCTCTCCTAAATTTTTTATGTTTTTTTCATTGTAAAGATTGTTACTTTTAAACTCTATCATTAAACAAAATTTTTTTAAAAAAAGAAACTTATTGCATTGATTTGAGGCAACCATTCACTCTTTCGAAAATATTTCACGATTAATGCACCTAAAGGAGGATTTATTAAAGCTTGTTTGTTGCATTATAAATTTTGATTACGAATAAAAATTAGTATTTTCAATGGATTTGTCTTTCCAGGCACTCACATTCCATATTCACCCTCTCTATTTAATGCTGCCCGTCACCGTGGCATCATCCTACGCCTTTATGCTACCCGTTGCAACCGGCCCCAACGCCATAGTGTTTGACAGCGGCCACATGGAGACTGTGGACATGGTAAGCTCAAATAACCCTTCGTGGAAGTTTAATAAAGCGATAAGTCGCAGTTGTAATTGTTCATATGCTTTAGAAAACAGAAACGGTTTCAGAATTGGTCCGAAATTCTGATTACTAGTAATATTTATTATGTAAGACAAAGTACTAACAATAATTACACATGCGGCAGCAGTGGGACCTGGACAAAAATATTTCGGGATCTTTGGCCTTCTGATTTTGTAATGACTCTAATAAAATTTTAATGCCGGGATAGCCCGGTTGGTAGGTTAATCAATATTATATTAGACACCAGCTGGTACCCGGAGCGTTGCCGCTGCCGAAAAAATAATATTAAGTGCAATCAGTCAATCATTTGGCAGAGTTACATCGAAATAGGATGAATGGTACGACAGCACATAAAATGCGAACTAACAAATTTTCGTTTTTATACATTAGATTTGTGTATTCTTTTAGAACTGTAAAACTTGGTGCTCTATCAGAATGGTGATGAAAGAAACTATTCATTGAACCTCGTGATTCGTATTTATTCGTTCGGAATTATCAAGTTTGATGTTAGAAAATGTGATTAAAATATTTTCCTTTAAAATTGATTAAACATGGAAAATATATTTATACCAGAAAATCGTTAATATAGGTGAAAAGATAATTTTTGAAAATCAAGATGGTGTAACATTATTTGAACTACCATATTTTTGGTAGTTACTGAGAAAGATGCTAACATTTACTAAAATTTTAAAACTCCCAGGATTGGTCTCCTCAACACTTTCTCGCATCTTGTCATAAAGTTGTTACCTCTGAGAACGACTTGCAAGACCTTTGCGTACTATAACTACAAAATATTAACCTTTAACTTGGATTCAGTATTTCTACAGAATCTATTGCCTCTTCGGCGAGTTATTTGGAGATGAATCCTTGGTCAATAGATGCGGTTGAGATTCGAAATTTTTTAATTTTAGATAATTGCACTATCCCTATAACCATCCCGTTGGTGTAAACAATAAGCTGGCCTAGTTTCATCGCCATCGGATGAACATCTTATGAAGGCACAAGAGACATACAGACAAACATTCATTTTTATTTATATAGATGTAGCTTGTGATAAATGAAGGGTTTAGCACTAAAAAAGAATAGAAAAAATGCTTATTATAACAATGAGTTTTGGTATAAAAACTTTGTCTCCTGGTATTGGTGAACAAAGAAATGAATTCATAGATCCCCGGCTTTTTTGTTATCCATCCTGTCCTTCCACTACCTAGATACTCGAGTGTTCTGTATATTCTAATATTTAATACGCTCTACACATGTCATTAAATTTTTGTTATTTCTTAGAGCCTTGTTTTAGATTTAAATAATACTTTTAAAACTGATATTCTATTGTTGGGAGCGATGCTGAAACGTATTTGAAAAATACGATTTCATTTTTAAATAAACAAGAAGTGCGTTAACAGCATCTTGGATGTTTTGCAGGTGAAACCTGGCACTGTGATGAACATCATCTGCTGCTGCGTACAGATGTTTATGATCAACACGTTAGGGACAGTGATGTTCAATCTAAATACTTTTCCTCCTTGGGCGGGTAGCAGCAACGTAACGGAAGGAAACTGGACATTTCCACTCACTAATTCAACAAAAGAAGACATATAGCAGTTTGGTAAAGCAGGAAGGAAGCAGATTTTTTTTTTTGTTTCATAGACAGCCTAAATGGAGAAAAAAATATCGAAATTTCTCTTTTTATGAAAAATTAAAGTATTCGAATTTCTTAGAAATAGAATTAATACCTTGTGGCTGAAATTTTTTCAAAACATTTTAAAAAAAGATTATTTTTTACATTTTAAAGCGAAAGAAAAAATACATTTATTTAATTACTAGAAGAACAATCATCGCACAAACAATTGATGTATTCTTCAATAACAATATAATAATAATAATAATTTTAACTTTGATTTCTTTTCTTTTTTTATATTGTCCATTAATCCCAGCTCCTATATCTGTGGAATATTTCTCAATGAGTTTCTTTTTTCATTTTCTTTTTTGGCATATGAATCGAATTCTCAAAGGTAAAGTAAAGAGTTTAATTCTTTCATTGCATTCTTCTCATTCTTTAATTTTAATTACGTTAAATTTAATTTGCATGTACAGGGTGCTTCACAGTAGAATGAACAATTCATTAAAATAGGAGGATCGTATATTCAAACATGAGTATTAAGTTATTATCTACAATACTAGTTCAAATGCTCCTTTTCATTGTTTATACGATGACTCGAAATGTGTTTACCACAGCTACGTGGCAGCACTGTTGCAGTGTATTAAGTGACAACAAATTAATGCCTTCGGAAGAAATCACTTTTTATTTCAAAACTGTTCATCATTAATTTAATTTATCATGCATAAAGACAATTTAACAAACAGCAAAATTAATAATATACTTCAAGCAGATAACCCATGCCTTCTAGCCTTAAATTAATAGAGTTTAAGTCGAGAGAGATAACCATCAGAGGATTCTATTGACAGAGTTAAAGCCATGAGAGCATTTCTATTCGGAGAAGGCATTGAATCCAGAACATCTTATTAAATATCAAACATACCGGAAGTCACCGCCTACCCGACTACTTTTGATCACGTGATCAAAACACGACGTCACTAAAAATTACTTGACGATTTTCATAAAGGGGGATGAGACAATTTACACTTCTTGGTTAACAAAATGCATGATCTAGTGCAGCGATCGACAACCTGCGGCTCTCCAGTTTTATACGAAGAATTAATAATCTATCATCAAAACCCTTAAGAAATAAGAAAATATATTTTTAAGTACCTAATCTCCCAACAGCTTCCATTAAAATAATCGTTAATTGCAAATCTCTGCGCTCTGGTGAGATAAATTTGAACTATTGTTTTGTTCTTGGAGACAAGATTCCGTAGCCATGTATATCTTTTAGCCAATTGCATTTCACCCAAACAGCTGAAACTAATGCGAATATTGACTGGAATTACTTCAGTATAACTTTTAAAAATATTAAGGATCTATTCGCAGAGATATACGAGCCATTCAAAACGTACAAAAGTACTCTCACGTTCTTAGTGAATCCTCCCGGCACAAATGTAAATGAGATCCACTTTTAGCCATTTAGAATGGATATTGGATCACTTCAAATGCAATTGCTAGATTTGAAAACCCAAAGATATGTGGAATGGCAAGTTCACAGATCTCAAGAGGAAGTTGGAAGAGTTGGAGATCCAGAAATGCATGCACATCACGCAGCGAAAGTGGAAAGCTCAAAAAGAAATTCTACGAGTTGAGACCCTCCTATTCGACGCGTGGAATAGTCTACCATAATGCTACTGTGAAGTGAAGAAGATGGCATATGGAGTGCTGTCTGTCGATCTTCGTATCTGCATATTCGTGTGAACAAGCGTTTTCTTGCATAAATATAATAAAAAGTAAATTTAGAAGTCAACTAACAAATGAAAATCTAGAGTCGGGCTTGAACTTAAAACAACAAGCTTTATAAGCCAGATTTTATCAAACTTTCAAAAGTCGTGCAAAACCCATTGATGTTACTATTTATAGTAGTGTTTTTGTATGATTAAATATAAAGATTTAAAGCCGTTTATTTTCAATCAAAAATATATAAGCAATTAGTATAATATTTTATTGAAAAATTTTTAGTGACCTCTTTAAAAACTGAAATTTTTTGTAAATTGTTGCTTTTGGCTCTTCCGTTCCAATAGATTGCCGATCCCTGGTTTAGTGAGTGGGCGTTTTTCAAATGCATTTACTACCTGAAAGTGGCATTTACGTTCATATGGTGTGTTTTTGAATGGTTAACATTCTCTATTTGCTTTTGGTATTTTTAATGTTTGAGTTCTTGTTGATACCGCTTTTTAATATGTTAATGAATTTTATAGTTGATTGGCAAGCAAATTTTTTAAAATTCAATAAAAATTACCTGAAATAAACAGAAAATATTTTCTGGCAAGATAAACTTATTTCGGTGAACAGTGATTGCATGAAAGAAATAAAAAGAAGCAGAAATGAAAATGACTAATTCAATAAAAAAACATGATTTTCTTGGAAAAAAAATATTTCGAAATACACAAAGCATCTAACTTTTTTTCCTGTACATTAGTTTTAAACGCATGTTGCAAGCATCGGTTCTGAATTTTGATTAGTTGTTTGATCTTTATTTTTTATTTTTTAATCAATATTCGGTATTAAACTATTTTTATTATTATTTGACAATTGCTTCAATCTCAACCAAACAAATTTCTGTTAGAAGAAACACAAGATAAAATTGTCTTGCCACGTAATATTTGATACGCAGTTAAATTTCATTAAAAATAAATAATCTATAAAAAAATAATATCTTTAAAATACAGTATTGTATCTTATAAATAGCAGTTGAATAATATGTATAAAAAATAAATACCGAAGAATCACCATCGATTTTATGATTAAAAAAAGAAATCGAATGAGAAATACTATCTAGCCTAAAAATCTAAAAAATTCATGAATATGACAGTAATTCGTTTGTAATATCTAAGGGATTCAAGGCGAACATTTTTCATAAGAAACCGTTATAGAACAATAATAAGATTTCTGTAAAAATGGTATCCTAAAAAATTCTGCAATAGTCTAATACAGTGATGGGGAAACTACGGCCCGCGGGCCAAGTCCGGCCCGCGGAAAGGTTTTATCCGGCCCGTTTAAGAGTGCCGTCGTGAGAATGTTTGAATGCATTCTTATTTCGTAATGTGACAACCAGCATATTGTGAATTTTCTTCTTGATAAAGACATTTATAATCAATTTGACGTCTTAGAAAACGAAACGTGGCTTTCTGATTTCGCTTTTTTCACAGACCTCCTCGTATACATGAATCAACTTAATCTCAAATTGCAAGGGAAAAATCAGTTTCTTCACGATATTTGAAAATACCTGAAGAGTTTAAAATTGCAGTTATTATTATTTGGTAATCAGATCTCTAAATCTGATTTTTCTCATTTTCCAAGAATACAATCTTTAAAATTCACTATATCAAACAATAAGATTAAAAAATACGAAATTAATTTGAGAAAACTCTCTTCAGAATTTGAAAGGACATTTCAGGACTTTAGAAAAATGGAAACAGAGTTTAGTATATTTGCGACCCCATTCAATGTTAATTACGAAGAAGTTGATGCAAAGTTTCAACTTGAGTTAATAGAACTGAACTGTAATACTCTCCTGAAACAAACTTTTCATACAGTACCATTACTAGAATTTTATAAAAATTTAAGTCCAGATAATTTCCCAAATCTAATTACTCATGCAATGAAGATAATGACAATGTTCGGCTCATCTTATATATGCGAACAAATCTTTTCAACAATGAAGCTTAGGAAAACTTCTTTAAGAAACAAAATTACAGATGAGCACCTTTCATCTCCCTTTTCATCTGTTTTAAGAATTTTTGCTTTGCAAATGGAACCGGACTATGATGTAAATTTGATAAAACAGTCTCAATTTCATTTTTCTCATGCACCATCAACCAGTAATGACACCAGAAAATAAAGTGATAATACTTCACATCAAGAACTACACTAAATTCATTTTATATTTTGTGCTTATAATTTTCTTACCTTTTGCTTTTTTACTATTAAAATAATTGTATGCAATAATATATGTATATGTTTATAGAACACATAAAGTTTTTAACGATTAAGCATTATTCTTTGGCCCGCTACGATCGTCTAGTTATTACAAATGGCCCGTCTTAAAAAAAGTTTCCCCACCACTGGTCTAATAAATGCTCAGATATTTACTCTGAAGGAAATAAAATAGCACTGTATGAATACCTTTTGTAATTAATTAATCTCTATTGCTAATAAAGATGAATGTGTGCTGGTGTTGACAGACCAGGTCGTTTGACTCAAAATTACCGAATGTGATACAAATGTGCTTTGGAAGGTTAAAATGTAAACATGGGAAGAATTTTTTTAAATTTTAATTAATTAAAAATTTAGCTTAATTTCTGGCTAATTAAAATTTAGCTTTGAACAAATACTTTTCATGGCGTTTCAAAGTAAAAAAAATACATATTAAACTTTTTAGTAGAATTAGTATTAGTATTATAATTAGTAGAAAATATGCTCGATTCGCAATTTGATGTAAACTAATTCAACTGGATAGCAGCAAACCAATTCAATAGAGGACCAACAAGCTTCAACTTTATTATTTGTAGAAAATATATCACTTCCTTAATACGTTGCAAACTAATTCATTTGAGTCATATTTCTTCGTCAAAAAAGCAAAAGCAAATTTCAAATAGTAAAATGAAAGTTTTTTTTAAAAAACAACATTTTATTTTAATCATTAAACCCTTTCTTTATCGAATTATGTTGCCATTCATTTTTCTACTTCATTTTTGCACCAGTAATTTAGTTTCTTTTGCAGAATAATCTCAGGAAACCCAAGAAAAAAAAAACGCAATTAACAGAAATGTCTTAATTGATAATATTTTTAATTCTTACTTTTAGCTTACATTCCCTTCACGTTATTTCGGTTACATTCTCAGTGCTCTTTAGAATACCATCAGCAAAAATAGTTCAGATATAAGTAAGTCCTATAGTAAAGATATAAGCTAGATTTAAATGGTACTTTCAAGTACCGTCAGTAAATAAAGGGTTAACAGCCTAAAAATAATCTGGGCCAACAAGCTGTATAACTATTATTAAAACTGGTGTATTTAAAAAACAAATCGCTGCTTTTGGTTTGTATTGATGCAAATAGACGATTTTCATTGTACTTGATATCTTACCCAATTTTCTTCGTATGCCTCTTTCCCCTAACCGAAATCATATCTGCTACGAAATGCTAAAAGCCAGACGAATTTTATTCAAATTATTTGAAATGTTTCCTTTATTTTATTTTATAATCGCATAAATATTACTCGCATAAATTTAACCCTTTCAAGAAAGTCTGATTCCTTTCGGAACCTTATCGAAATTTTAAACACAAATGTAGACACACCCGAAGTTACGAGACTATTATACGAACAGTTTGCTTTTCATTTCAGAGATTTGTGATGTTGACTCGGGACCTTTGGGTCTGAAGCCCAGCAACATAGCCACGGGACAAAAGCAATGCTCATGTCCCGTAGATGTTATCTGGCTTATTAAGATATCACCACAGACTCGCCCTCCAGTGAGTTGACGAACGATATGCGTTGTTGTTGAGTGGTGATGAATTTTTTTTTTTTTTTTGTTGAGTGAGTAGTTGCTGTGTGTAGCTGTTGTGTCTAATAAGCCGTACCCATCTTTGTTTGGCGAGCGGAGAACTTTTTTGGTCACGCCAAGTATTATGGCGAGCGTGCGTGAAACGTTGCGTCAAGTGAGTCTGACGACTTTCGTTGCGGGCAGATGGCGCCACGAAAGTTACATGAAGGTTGAAGGTTCATTGTTCGAGGTCACCATTGTGGAGGTGATGTTGGCTCGGAATAGAACTCGGGATCTTTGGGTCTGAAGCCCAGTAGCATAGCCACAGGACAAAAGCAATGCTCATGTCTCGTAGATTTTATCTGGCTTATTAAGATATCACCACAGATTCATTTATCTGTTTGATGTTGCATAGTGCCAGAATTCGATAGCACATGCAATCTTCCGATTTCATGCGTTCCTTTTCTTGGTAATCCTCCCCCCCCCCAAAAAAAAACCCGTATTTTTTTTAAAAAAAGAAAACCATTTATATCATTGTTATTATTCAGTCCGTTCTTATAAGACAGTATTCAATAGAAAAAAAGTAGTGGTTCTGTATAAAAAGTGGCAATTTTTTCACTTTAGCTCATATGCTTGTTCCAGATATTCTCTAGGTGACATATTTCTGCATGACTTCATAGGAGTACTTGGTATTCCAAATAAACTTAGGTATTTTACAAAATGGGAAATGCTTCTCATGATATTTGGGTGATTCTAAAATATCCAGAACGTAATAACAATTAGTTTGGATGAATTTATATTTAAAAATATTTGTTTTCGATAAAATTCCTATTTTTAATTTAATTCAAAAATAGATAATTGAAATAATCGCTACATGTATTACTTAGCAACAAGACGAATATTTAAAAATTAATTAATATCATAGTTTGCAAGTGTGTTAATTTCGTATAAAACCGTTCTCCAACTTGCCTCATTAGAATGAGAAATTTTATTTTCGGTACATCTATCATATTTATGCATATTAAAGGTCGCATTTCCTAAATAGTTCCACAGATTCGATTTTTAAGATGTATTTAAAAATGTCTAATAGAATAACTAATCTCATCACAAGACTTTCTTTTAAACACAGTGAAGAAAAATAACTGATATTTCCAAAAATTGATAACAGCATCTACCTTTGCATGTTTTCTAATATAATGCACTTTACAATAGTTCACATTTTGATTTAAATGTGAATAAACATTGAAAAAATTATTCGTAAAAAAACAAGGCAGTTTGTGCAATAAAAAAATATTGATTTGAATTCGTAAATTTTTATGAACTATAATGTTTTATTATTAATCGATAACAATTAAAGGATAATCTTCCCATTTATATTTCTTTTGAACTTTGCATTTGAGAAAACAGCGTCAACTTCCTTAGTCCTTAGGGCTGAATGACATTTTTCGATTCAATTTCATGGCAATGTGCTAATTTTATATGTTAATAAATGCCTATTAAAAATCATTATTATCATAAATTTATTATTATTAAAACAATATGAAATTATGTAATAAATGAAATAGTTAAAAATCGTTAATAAATACTTAAAATTGCTAATTAAACCTTTTTCAATAATTTTTTAACACAATAAAAGAATTAAGATATTTTATTGTACACAAAATAGCAAAAAAGATGCCAAAATTGTTTGAATACAATTTACGCTTCTTTAATTATAGAATCGTACATTAAAAAAATCAAGCTTTGATTTAATAATAAAAAAGAGAATTTAATGATTTTTTTTTTGCTTGTCATTTTCATTCTTGCTTATTTTTTCGCGCTTTCGTTTGACTCGTTTCACTTTCCTTCTTCCTTTCCTCCCCCCCTTTTTTTTGTAAGGGCAAAACGAGTGTGATTTTAGTCAAGAATGGAAAAATATTGCCACCAGTCCAACATTGTGACATAAATTTTGAGGTTTCACTTAAATCTCGAGAGCGTGTACTCTTGTAGTGACATCTTAATAAGCCAGATAACATCTACGGGAATGAGCAATTGCTTTTGTCCTGTGCTTATGTTACTAGGGTTCGGACCCATAGGTCCCGCGATCTATTCTGAGCACATTTCACGTTCCCACAATGGTGACCTCGAACAATGAACCTTTATGCAACTGAAGTGGCGCCATCTACCCGCAACCAAAGCCGTCAGACTCCCTTGACGCAACGATTCACGCAAGCTCGCCATAGCGCTTGGCGCGACAAAAAATTCTCCGCTCGCCAAACAAAGATGGGTACGGCGCATTAGACACAACAGCTACACACAGCAGCCACTCACTCAACAAACCAATTCATCACCACTCAACAACAACGCATATCGTTCGTCAACTCACTGGAGGGTGAGTCTGTGGTGATATCTTAATAAGCTAGATAACATCTACGCAATTGCTTTTGTCCTGTGGTTATGTTACTAGGCTTCGGACCCAAAAGTCCCGGGTTCTATTCTGAGCACATTTCACCTTCCCACACTCTCTATGCTTGAGCTGGAAACTATCACTGCATACATTTCTGAGAATATATTGTATATTTCATCACGGGAAAAAAATCAGAAAGTTTACTAATTATGTTTGAGAATCGTTTTAAAAAGTAGAAAAATTGTTCGCAACTGAACCAAAAGAAGCATTTAATAAAAGTTTTTCTTCTTATAATTCCAAATTTATAAGCATTTTATTGTTTAGTATCACAAATATTCTAGAGATTTGCATAACCTAAAAACTCTTAAGTGCCACTTGTTTTATAATAATAACTGCTCTAAAAATAGTTTCATGCGCCGTTTTATCAATTTATTTGTATGCTGTTTCAGAAGGTGCATACTCAACATTCTTTTTTCACAACTATTATTATTTTTTAAAAATAAGGAAATATGAATGCCGTTTTATGGAAAACAGATATACTGATAGATCTTTACATTTATGCAATATTTTCAACTAATATTTATCGTAGGGAAAAAAATTCTTTTTTTTTGTATTGCAGAAAAGAAAAATTAAAGTTTAATAAACATGATTATGGTAAAGGAATTCCATTGTCTAAACGAAAGTTATTCGTAATATATCTAATATTAAAATACATCTCTGTTGTATCTGTAATAAAATCTCAATTCCACTCACATAGCACAACAAACTCATATAGAATATATATATATATTCAAATCACAAATTAACTTAAGTTAGGAAACAAAGTTATCACAGATTAGCTTAAGTTACGAAACAAAGAATAATTTTTTAGCTAATGGAACATGAAATTTCTTGCAAAACTTCATTTAGTGCTTGTAAAATGAAATAAAAATTTATGAATAAAATAAATCTCTAAATTTTTATATCAAATTTAATGTTTAACAAAGTACTTTTAATAAATAAATGTTTGTGTTTAGTGTCATAAGATTTCTACCCAAGCATTTATGGTATGAATAAACTTTGAGCATATGGTATGAATAAACTCCATTTCTTTACACAAAAAATAGCTCCTTTTGCTATTCTTTAATGGTAATTGGTTTTTAATTATTTAACGGCGTTTTTGTAACAGTACGAAATCTTCAATAATAGTTTCTTTTTTATGAATAGTTGCTTAGAGCAACTTGAAAACGTTCCTGTTTTAATTGTTTTTCTAATAAAGAACTAGTAAGTGGAAATTAGTCATCTACCATTTATCAATTGTAAAATTGAAGATACATCATTCCATTATTACCAAAGATGGAATTAACAGAAAAAAAGGGAAAACAGAGGAAAAAAAGTACAGTCTCGCAAATCATATTCTTACATTATTTAATTAATGTTTAACTAGGTGAGAAAGCACACATAAGCTTTATAGATAACATAAATTAAAATTATATATAATTATTTAAATGGAAAATTGTCAACAAGAAGTTGGTATTTCAAAGCAATAATTGTAATATTATTTGTTCTCAATATGTGTAAGACTAAGAATTAGCATCCAGTTTCTCAACAAGAGTAAAAAAATTCAGGTAAACCTTCAAAGAACTTGCCAAAAGTTTGCTATCTTGGCTAAAAGAAATAACCACAAGTAGCTTTTTGGATTATAAATAAAAACTATCAGAATTAGTTTTGGTAAAAAACACACTGCTTTTCAAATATATATATAAATAATTATGTCTGACCTTGATGTTAATAATTTGTTAAGTTGAAATATAACTTTTTTTAGCATGTTACAAATCAAAATTTCTATATTAAACTTGAAAACTTCTAGTTTTTTATACCAAAGGTTTTAATGACACAACAGCTATTTTAGGCTATACTACATCAGAAGATTCCCAGAAAATAATATATATACTTCAGAAAAAAAAAAAAATTGCCATTTTCTTAATGATTTTTATCAGATGTTACATTTCCTTGAATGTTGCATAAAATTTTATAGTCAATGAGCCTCCAGAGTTGCCATTGGAAACTTCGACAAATTTAATTGCTGTATCTATAATAAACAATCTAGTCAAAGTATATTCTTGTCTTGTGTCATTTGAATGTTTCGAATTTTATTCAGTGCAATTAAAAACATTTTTAGGATCAAATCTGGAGCTTTTAATAATTATATCGATTGAAATTTTATACATATATGTATATTTTGCCACATAATTATTTTTCATTTCATTATCTATATTTTTTATTAAGTCAATTTTTTTTCATCTTTATTAAGTCAATCAAAAACTTTAAATTTACAAGATAAGGCATATATGCAAATGAATTTAATATAAAATCTCCCCAAAGTATCAAAAGTACTCGGAAAGGGATTTACCTGCTATCTTCAGGTGTAAGCATATTTTCTCACTCATATATATATAATAAATTAATTAATGCATTTAGACATACATTTTAAAGTAATTTATAAGGAAAAACATAAGTTTAAACTTATATTTATTTTTATAATAATAAGAACAGTATTCAAAAAGTATCAATATATACAATTATATTTCTATCTGTACATAATTTGCATATCAGTTTTTCTCGATAATAAGGAGAAAAGATTTCAAGTTCTTCGAATTAATCACATTCGTTGAGCAACTACTTGGAATTTACAACTTGGCGGTGTAGCAACGTCAGCCGTCACAACTGAAGTTATTCCTAAATTCATCAAAGCGCCTCGAACAAGCCCACAAGTAAATGCCAGATATTTAGGAGTAGAACTTAAAAACTGACTACTATTCGTTACCTTCGTTAGAAATCGGAAAGCATTATCATGAAGAACATAAACGCCTTGATTATTAGTACGGAGATTATTAATTTCTTTTTTGAATACACTTGACCAGAAGTCTTTGCATATGAATTTCATTATATCCAATTCATCTTTGAACCGGGGCCATTCTCTGGTTAATCTTTCTACCAAACGATATCCAGTGTAAAATCCTATAGTTTCTAGTTTGGAGACATCGAATTCTTTACATTCATCAACGGACGAAGCATAAGTACATATAAGTTCTAAATGCAATAAATCGAACAGCACCTCATCGGCCATTATTGCATAAGTTTTTTTGAAAAAATCAAATGTGGACAGTAATTTTATTATGAAGTACGGACCAACAAAATGTATAGTAACCAAAACAAAAACAACCCCTTGATATACAGAGAGAGTTTAGTTGTTCAAATGCTGTTTATAAGAGAGAGAAAAAAAAGAAAAGCCGTTTTGTATTAATATTTAGCAGAAACTACTGCTTTTTCTGAAACAAATAGAACACGATAGAACACAACCATCATTATAATCTTATAATAACTGCTTTATAATTTCTAAAAGCAGTTATGCGCGTACCAAATGAAATAAAGAAATTCAGCAGGCAAACTTCAACTCAACTCCAAGATCATTGATGTTTATGTTTATATCAAAACAAGACAATTGCGGTAAATTTGCTGAAGTTTTGAAATTCTGTATAAATTGTGATGAATTTGTGTTTTATAGCTGATAATATCCCAAATAAATCACTTTTTGTTTTGCATCAGCTTTGAGGAAATTAATTTTCTGTATAATTATTTAAAAGTCGTTAATTATAAATTTCTAGCAATAAATTTATTGATAATAAATTTTTCGTTTTCGAAACTGCCGTATTTATTAATTTGAAACGATATTGTTCTTAAAAAACTGAATTGCAGTTTCAATTTATTCTCTACTGGTTGGTTATCTGTGAAATTCCTTGAACATTAAGTTTGATTGTTTTCTTGTGAAGAAGTGTTTTATGTAAATTAATCCATGGTGTTTATCTTTTTTAGGTGGATCGACACTAGATATTCAAGAGTATACAGGATGATTACCCAAAGATATTCGAAAAATTGAATTTGGAACTTCCTTCAGTATTTTTATGTTCAAGTAATGATATCAATAGTTTCTCTTTACATTTTTTTAAATATATGCAATTAAACCTTGTTGTTATTTTTATACAGCAAAATAAAGGATAAGGTTTAAATTTCATAATGATCATATTAATCTGGAATTGTTGTAATAATTATTCAATCTGATTTATATTTCTCACTTGCATAATATTTGAAGATTTAATTCTACTTATGGCTTTTTTAAATCAAAAACTTTGAATTTCTGTGATTGAGTTGCAAAAATCTCTGTTTAATAATATTTTGATGAACAAGTTTATTTTTGAATCTGCTGCTATGCTTATTGTTTTAAATGTTTTTCTTTGATTAGGAATATAGTTTTCATGAAATCTATTTTTCTATGCTACTGTGAGAACAGGAAATTTAAAAATCATCATCATCATAAAAAAAAAACCTGGAAAATTACTGAGAATTATGATCTTTAGTTATTTTTTTTTTCATCCAAAAATGGTAATCTCTAAGGATTACAAAAATAAAAGACCGTGTCTCTGTTTTCAAAAGCAATATTATTTATGTAATGCAAAAATTCACCTCAGTCTCTACCCTTTTTTAGCTGTGTAGATCAGTCCAGTTTTGATTTGCAAGACATTTGTTCTTTTTCGATGATATTCCTGAATTGCAGTTAACAAGCGTGTGTGAGATTTCTGCAACTGCATGAAAAAATAGAATGTATTTCTCTGATATGATTATTAATATTCAATATGTGAAAGCAGTACAGTGATGTTTAGGCATCCATACTTGAGTTTATGGAATAATTTGTGTAATTTAGTATTATCTAAAATATAAATTTTGTTACATGACGGTAGATATTTTTAAAGTTTGTTCTTAAGCTTTACGATTCCTTTAACCCTATGAGCTCTTATCCTGCAATATTTTTCTATTCGGCAGGAGCCTGTCTAAGGCACTTTGGATCCATTAAATGAGTTTAAAGGTGGAAATTTTTTTCTCGCTGAGCATTAATTTAAACTCATTTAATAGCCCCAAAGCACCTGAGTCAGAGCCTTGTCAAATGAATCAATTTCAGGCAGTCAGGGCTCATGTGGTTAAGATAATTTATTTAGAAATCCTTTCTACAAAATATGTGCTTTATAGAGTTATTGTTTCTTTATCTTCAACCCTGGTAAATTTCTTGTATTGATAAATTTTAGGTATAATTTCCATCAATAATTTTTTGGATAATTGTGTCATTAAAATCTGTTGTTCTTGGAGATTTAAAAATTTTACTCTTTCTTCTGAGTGCATTATGCAATTAATACATTTTTACCTTCAATATTTGTCTTTAGTCATATATTTTTCCATTAACTATATAGTATTTTATTTTTGTTATGGGTCATTTATAAAGTGTTAATTCCAGTTACTGTATGTATTGTCAATAATTCATTGAACTTTAAATTTTTTCTATATTTGCTAGAAAATTGTTTTACAATTGCAAATTATTGAACTTTTACTTTGCAAATTATTGAATAATTTATCAAATAATTAAGTTAATTTTTGCCCATTTATTATTTTTTTAGATATTCCTTTCTTTTGTCTCCCTTAAAGAATATGTTTCTTAAGTACACAATTTTGTTAAAATCTTTTCTTGAAGAATATCCATTTCATTAAAGTATTCAGCATTTTCTCTTTCATTAATTAGATACTTAAAATATACAAATCAAGTATGGCTTCAGACTTTGAAAATCTGTAAATACTTTAGATATATTTCATTACCATACATCATCAATTGCCTTTTGTTAATTTTCTATTTGAATTTGTTACACTAATGACAAAATTTGCTTTATTTTAGATGCTCTATCAGATGTGTTTGCTCTGAAGTAAAAAGAAACTAACATCAACCATGCCTCTTCCTGATTGACAACTCCAGACCAGCTTATTATGGTATCCATAAGATATAAGTCCTTCTTTTTAGGTATTATTTTAACATCCTTGACATGGGCTATCATTTTATATCTTAGCTCCAAACTGAACAATAAAAATTTCTTCCATGAAAATACTGCTGAGAAAGCTGCAAAATGGAAGCTGAGACCAAGAATTGATAATATGCATCGAATTGCCCAGGTAGATGCGTTTTCTATAGAGTCCAAGGAACAGAGATTAAAAAGTAATTTCATTGTCAAGAAAAGGATACCTGACAGAGAAACAAACTTGATAGATGTAAATGATTTTGATTACGAATCAAAAAATAAGCAATCAACTGTGTTCCATAGACAAAAGCTGGATCAAACTTCAAAATTATTGAACTCAACTGATCTGGTACATCTGGGAATGATCACTTCTCCCAATGATCAAAAAATCAAAGATGAAGGATATAAAAGACATGCTTTTAACCTTTTAATCAGTGACAGGCTAGGATATAGGAGGCGTATTCCTTATACTGCACATTCATTGTAAGTAGTTTTTTTTAAAAAAATTTTACAACTGTTAATGAATATTATTGAAAATCACTTAATTATTCTGATATGAGAGATGAGTGTTATCTGTATTCTCAAACAATATGATATATTTATTTTCCTAATTTATATTTAAAGGAATCTTTACATAAAAGTGATAATTCCATAAGCAAGTACAAGTGAATATTTTCATTGTAAAAAATTAGTTTTTCAATACTATTATTATGTAAATTTTTTTAATGCAGGTCATGTTTTGAATTATTAAGAACTGAACGTTTTAGGCAGTGCTGTAATTTAAAAATAATAATAATAAATATTATTCCTGTATTCTTATTTGTGCTTTTTTCAAAAAAATTATTATGAATTTTTATAAAAGTTTAGGGGAAAATATTAAAATATTATTATTTAATTTACTTTCTAAATCTGTTAACTCCATGTTTATTTTCATATCAGTAAATTTTGGGAGAAGTATAAAGACAGAAAATTAGTCCTGCTTTGGAAATTCAGGTTAAAATTTGATTGCTTTTCTTTGGAAACAAATTATAAAATCCAGTCATTATGGATTAAATATAATAAGCAGGAAAATTTTTAATTATTTTTTAAAGTCTGCATATTTTGTTTGTGCTATATTATGCCAAATTATGTTCTTTGTATTAAATTTAAAAATTGATTTTTGTGTAATTTTTTGAAAACATCATTCATTAATTGCTTTGTTAATATAAAATGTTGGTCCCTTAATCTGGGAAATTTTGCTTATAATATATTTTATAATACAACAAAATGCTGTGTTTTGCTTCATTTATTATGAACACTATAGTACAAATAAGTTGATTCCAGTCTGTTAATATAATTTTATTGAAAATTATATGTTTTTATTTGTTGAATTTAAACACAGATTTTTAAAGATAATTTTGTAAATTTGTGATGAAGAGAATTGTAAGAATGGAATCTTTTAGTATAGTTCATTTTACTAGGCCAACATTATAAACATGTTACATTTTGGGGATAACTTCAACTTAATATGGAGTGTTTGCTGTTCCAACATGATATCAGCATTCAAACCGGGGAATTATTGGCACCTGATTAGTGAACTATTTCCTTTTTTCAATGCTGAGTAGATGATTGAATCATATAGGCCATTGTGTACAATTTATTAATATTTATGAATCCTTTTGATACTTTTCTGTTTATAAATTAGTGATACCCCAGTCATTGCTAAGCTTGGATGTTGGGATTATATTGTGTTAAAAAAATTAACTTTTAGATTTGATTGGCTAATAATAATATAAATCTTTGGATCCTACTAAAGAAATTGTGCTATCCTTTGCATACTTAAAATTTGCTTTATAAGCATCCAGTCATTAAATAGACCTGTCATTTGAAAAATATATTCTAAATCTATAATTTTGTGTGTAAAGTTGTGCATATTTTCACAAATTCCATTCTAATCATATTTTGTATTAATATATATACTCAACTAATATTTCTACTTATAATGCAAGTCACCAGAAAAAAGCAAACAAATCTTTTGAGAAATTAAAATCATTTTTACGTAAAAATTGAAGAACATTTTATTATTAATTTATTATGAGATATAAAATATCATTTTTTATCTTTTTTAGGCTCATAATAGTTTTTCAAATTTTTGATTTCTATTAACTTGTTTATGGTTTTTATATTCTAATTATTATGTGATTGATTTGGCAGATGTAAGAATCAAGTTTACTCACAATACCTTCCTAAAGCCAGTATTATCATTTGCTTTTACAATGAAGCATGGTCCACATTACTTCGTACAATCTATTCTGTGCTTGATCGAACACCAGAACAACTTTTACATGAAATTATTCTTGTAGATGACAGCAGCGATGATGGTAATTTTATTTTTCTTCCTTTTTTTTTATGGCCTATTTTAAAAATCAATAAAGAAAATAAACAAAATTTGTCTACATACTTTTCATAATCATAATCAAAGGATTTGTATATAAAAATTTTATTCATTAATTAATTTATGTAGTTGCTGATTCTTGTTAATTATTAAATATCAAAATGTTAATTACAGTTGCATTACAAATTATACCATCTGGTTTATTTGAAAGCATCAACAAACATATCAGTATTTGGTATTCAGTTATTTAAATATCTCTTGCTATCATTTCATCAGATGTAACTGGTCTAGATGCATAAATTTTGCTTCAAGTAGCCCTATAAAAAATAATTTTATTGTGTATAAGAAATAGTGTGTATAAAATGACAAAACAAAGTTTATTGCCCTTTTTTAACTGTGACTATGTTTTCAGTAAAATAGACTTTCATTTAACTCAGTATTTAAATTATATTTTACTGATTGAAAATTAATTTGTTAATGAGTTTAAGTATGGGCATAATGATGTTTCACAGTTATTGTTTATATAGAAGTTATTGCAAGTGTTGTGATTTTGATATGACAACACATGTATTTTCGATGAATGAATACTGAAATTTTACTAAAATCTATTTATTATATAATGTTGTTTGATATATATTTATTATATAATATCTATCTATCTATTATATATAGCTATTTACTATATTGCTATACATATTTAGAATATTATTAGCTGACATTTATATATGTAAATTATAACTCAGTTATGAGTTGATGCAATATCACATTGAACAAAAACAGTAAGGTATATAATCTCTATAGCTCCTTATTAATCATTTGATAAAATTCTTTAATATTAATGATTCCAGTTGTAAAATGCTTAATGAAACAAGTATTATTAATAATCTAGATATTTAATCTTTTAGGGAGTAGTGTGCCCTCTTTTTTTACACTTTTATTTTTTTATGATCAAAGGCTCTTGTAGTATGTATGGTTAAGAAATTTAGGGCTGATGTATGTTAAAAATTTTTTTTTATTTCAACTAACATGCCATGTTATCTCTTGACAAGCACTCAGAGTCTTGGAATTTTGATGGATTGGAAATAAAGCAATGAATAATTACATTGAGATTAAAATTATTAATATGCAGGAGATTTTATCAATTCTTTTAATGACTTACCACTTTGTTTAATAGAAAAATTTCGAGAAAAGCTAAAGCTGTTCATTCGGACTCATCTGAATAGTGAAAAAGTGAAATTGTTGAGGATCCAGAGCAGAGCAGGATTGATGCGAGCCAGAGTCTTTGGAGCACAACATGCTTCAGGTGAAGTAAGTTGCTTGAATTTTTTTCTTTGCATTGATTTAAACAATATTTTTTTTTAAATATAAGAGCGTTATTAATTTTTCTACACTTTTATGTGCAAATTAAGAAATTTAATCATAATAATAATTGAGTTGAATTTATTAGAATGCTTTAATAATTAAAGAAGAAGTTAATAATTTAGTAGATAATAATAATAGTAGAAAAGAATTAACTATACTGACACACACCTGCAGATGTTGATAATCTCATGACTGAAACTTTTACTATTATTTTTATATATTGTTATTTTGAGAGAATCATTAACAAGTGATAGCTATTACTCTAGATTATGCCTGTATGTATGGTTACATTAAAATATATAATTAAGTTTTGTGCTTGCATAAACGCAGAATTTCCTTTTATTAAAGTCTGCATACCTGTTTTGTAGGATTATTTATATATTTTCACTATTTTCCCGCCATAAATTGTACACTACTATTCATTTGTACTATTTTAGTATCTTAGTATTTAGTATTTAGTATCTTAGTATTTCTTATTATCTGTGTATTCATTTTATAAAACGATTTTTTATTTCATTAATTTTTGTTTCTATTTATTGTTGATATTAATTGAAACTATAAAAAATTAATAACCCTTTTATAAAAATATGCATGCTTAAAAATTTTGCCTATTTTTGCAGAGCTTAGTTAAAATTGGAGATCTTAGAAATTTTGGAATAATATCAATATGGATGCACTATGATTATTAGCCATTTCACAAAATTTTAAATATCAAGCAAATAGAAATTTCAAATTTATATTTTTAAAGATTAAATATACGAATATAATGACTTTATTTCTTGAAAAATGTCCCAGGGCAATACAAATGCTCTTAATGAGTCTTTGAAGTTATTAGAATATCACCAATAAAGACATAAATAAATATCCAATCTTCTAATTGTTTCATTTGTAAATCCCTGAAGTAATGGAGTTATTGCATAGATCAAGTTACGTTAATGTATTCTCAAAAAGAACGACAGGAGTTACTATTTTGTAGCTTTGTGTGTTCCCTCAGGAACTGTTAGATTTAATAAACTGCTTTTATTCTGAGAAGTTAAATTGCGCATTCATGTAATTTATTTTCCCTTCTTATGTACATTTCATGTAATGGATCCTAATTATTGCATTAAGCTTTTGATTGGTTGTAACATTAAGTACTAATGTGTACTTAAAGTGCTTTCTTTGATAAGTTCCTTCCTACTCTTTGGTGTGTGCTATTGTTTTTTAAAGTTGAAATCAAATTAATGAGTGATTTATTTATATTGAGTTTAAAATAATGAGGGAGTTTTGTAAATATTTCAATTATATTTTCTAATATCCATTGAAATCAATGACTTTTTCACATCATTTATGAACTCAAACCGGAACATTATAAAATTAACAATACATAGATTAAGATATAAATTTTTCTTCATGTGTGCTCTTAAAGAGCTAGATGTGAATCCAGTGATCTCTTTTTTGAAACTATCAGGAGTGGGGAAAGAATAATTTCTATTTGACCATATTTTTAAATTTTTGATCTTATCAGGTGCTAGACGATGGACTTTGATAAATACAAATGTTTGTATAGGATGCATGATATGTTTGACAATGTGACCTGTATAAGTGAACTTAGGATATTTATCTTATAATTATGTATACATTTTATTACCACAAATAATTTATATCAAAACGACTTTAGTGCTTTTGAAAATAGTATTACATTTTAAATTAGAATTATCATACAAACAATATTTCCTCAGATCAACTTTTAAATTTAAATGTTATAGAAAATCAGTACTAATTATTATTTTTATGATGTTGCAAATAAAATATATAAATGCAAATTCTCTGCAGAAGTATAGATAAAAAAAACATCAAGTTTGGCAAACGATTGAATATTGGCTCAAAATATTACATTTTTGCATGAGTAGAGTCTATCAAAGAGTGAACTAAATAGAGCAATTTGACATAAATAAGAAGCTTCAGCTAGAATGCTTCTACATTTAATTGAATACATTTTGATTATTAAAAACATGGAGCAAATATTTGATACTACCAAATTTATGGAAAAGCATGTTTATATTATTATTTTTATTTATATATTGTGAAGATGGTCAGATATTAATTTTTTCATTATACCTGTTGATCTTTTCTGTTTTTTTTTCAGTATATACTAATAATTATGTTTTAATATATTTCTAATATTAATTATAAACCTTCATCTTTTCATTTTTTTCAGAATTTATTTATAGAATTGCCTTTAAATTACAAATTGTTATCAGTTGTGTTGAATTTATTTAATAATTTTAAGATTTTTTCTTTCATATTCTCTTACGTGCAGTTATAAGCAGGAAGCCCCCCAAATTTTTATGCTGGAAAAAAATTGTGTTAGAAAATTCTAAAATAAACCAAAGTAATAGATATGAAATTGCAGGTGGAAGGAGTGAGGGGAATTGTATTCAATAAATAAAAATAAGTCTAAGCTTTTTAACAATTTTAACTGTTTATCATGAGTGTCTTGCAACACTTTGATTTGATAAGAGAATTTAAACTAAATTTCAGTTTTGTCAAATTCGTGTTTCTGTAAATTTGTGTACCATTCATAAATTGATGATAGATTTCAATTCATGTATTCCAAAATTCATGCCATATCTTTATTGCAGATTCAAATCCATAAATATCAAAATGAATTACTCTATTTCTTTCAATGAAACCACATTGAAGTCATAGTATCGATTATTTAATGCTGTCCAATGCTCACTGCTGTTAAAAATAAATATAACTTTAATTCTATATGTATTTAAGAGGGGGGGGGGAAAGCCAAAACTCTATCTTTGTTAGTTTCTTAAAATTATTTTTAGTACTAAACAATAGTATAATTATAGTAAAATAACTAAATAATAGTATTTGACATTTTAAATTCAGAATTATAAATTACATTGTGTTTCTGTGTTTGCTCTTCTAGGTTCTAGTGTTTCTAGATAGTCACTGTGAAGTGAATGAAGTCTGGTTAGAACCTCTTCTGGAGCGTATACAACAGAATTACACAACTGTTGTTTGTCCCATCATAGACATCATCAATGCAGACACGTTTGAATATATCTCTTCTCCGATTGTCAGAGGAGGCTTTAATTGGGGTCTACATTTCAAATGGGATTCAGTACATCCTAACCAATTACGCACCAAAGAAGATTTCATCAAACCCATCGAGTAAGCTCTACCATTATTGTCTCTCTAATCATTATAAAACTGATTGTTTATATTAGTTGGTACTATTATTTGTTCTAATTATCTTTAGCAAATTTGACGTAAATACTCTTTAGAAAATAAAAACGTGCACATTAAAGAATTTTTTGTTGTTGAAATTTTATTTAGAATTAAGTGAAATTTTGGTACTTTGCATGATGGCTGACTAAAATATTATACTGTAAAGCTGATTAATTCTACTATATTTTGAAATTTAAAACCTTTTGTTTGCCACATTTTTTTTTTAAAGTTTGATAGTTTAAAAAATGTTTGATCGGCAATAAAACAACATTAAAAAAAAAAAAAAAGAAATTCCACATATATTTGTATATATAGTGATTGTCAATTTGTTCTTTTATCTGAACCTTATATAATTGTACATTCATTGACAAAATTAAACAATATGTGGTGTGCATTAACATCTTAACATCTAAATGGATCAAGGACATTTCAAAAAAGTAGTTATTTGTCCCTAAAGGAAGTGAAAAGGATGCAAAGAGTAGAAGGATTTTACATTGTACCACTGTAACTTGAAGCATATAATTGCACAAAAATTATTTTTACACCATTTTAAAATTAAAAAAAAAAAAAAAAAAAACTATCTTCTCCAGACCAACCAGGTTGTCATCTTGCTCGATGACATATATGAAGTTTTGGATTTCTTATAAGTCTATTGCATCAGAGTACATTAAAAAAATTTCAGGAATAAGCTGACAAATCATTTTGATGAGGTTGCTGTAATTGATAATGTCATGGAGAATAAAGAGTTTTTGCCCCTTATTCTTATATTTAAGATTTCTGTGTGTCATATTTATCATAAATATATATTGAGTTCTTATTTGCTTAAAGAATCTGTTGCGCATGCTCTTTAATACCATGCTCTGCTTAAAAGTCATTACTGTTTATTAGTTATTAATGATAGGCCATGAACATAATTAATAAACATTTAATTTTGCTGATGAGTGATGAAGGATCTCTTCATATTTATTTCAATTTTATTTAATTAATATTTCTAATTATATTTGAGATAATGTAAATAACTATATTCACTTTTATTCTTAAATTGAGAATTTCTATTTCTGTTTTTTGGGGATCTTAACAGGACTTGAGTCATTTGAAAAAGGAAAAATAAAAATAATAAAAATTTAATCATAAAAATAAATAAAATGCATTTTTGAGATGTAACAACTATGAATAAACTTTTTTAGAAAACTATGGCACAAAATCAGTTGTCAAACTTTTTCTTTTTCTTCAAACTCTTTTATTTTACACTTATAATGAAATTTATTGTTTCTTTGTTTATGAGTAATATATTACAATTCAACTTTATGCAGTTAATTGTTGTTTCACTTAATTTTTGATTCATTTGAATGAACTCCTTTGATTCACCAAACAATTCTTCTTTTAGAATGATTCTTTGAAAACATTAATGAAATCTTAGAGATTTTGATTAAAAGTTTCAAAAATGGAAGGAATGCTGAAATTAAAAAATTTAATCTAATTTGACATTAACTTTTGAATGAACTCTTTTCACAGAAAATCTGTCTGACCAAGTAAAAATGAACATGATAATTTAAAAACGTAAGCAGGTAGACAAGTAAAATTTGATACACAAATTTAGCATCTATAATCTAAATTAGGTCAGTTATCTACCTTTGTATCGGATTTTGAAGCAAATCCCAACCGGATTGACCAATTGTGTAGTTGTACTTTCATATGCATGTAACCATGATTCATGGCAAGGATACAAGAAATTCTATTAATAAAATTTGGTACTCAGTTTCAGCACATAAAGTATAAATAAAAACGAATGTAGGTAGACAAGTAAAATTTGATACACAAATTTAGCTTCTATAATCTAAATTAGGTCAGTTATCTACCTTTGTATCGGATTTTGAAGCAAATCCCACCAGCTAAATTTGAAAAATCTCATCCAGTTGTCTGTTTTTTGCATACTTGTAAATGCGATAGCTTGAAATTAGAATTTGAGTAAATGGAATTTGTAATATTATTTTATTACAGTTGTTATTCTGGTCCATCAAAGGTAAAATGCACACAAATGCAAAACTTTGCGAAAAGCAAAGTTTGGTCATGTGGCCAAACTGAATCATTTTTGCTCATTTGACTGTCAATCCATGATTTAAAAAAAAAAAAAAATTCTGTTGTGGAAATTTTCTTGAAATTGAAATAACTTTTGTCCGATTTACTTGAAACTTAATCTTTTCTTCATCCTCATGTACTGTTCTGTGCAGGATTCACTTGTAACTAACTCTCTTGAAGGGGAAGACACACATATACCTTGTTTCAATTTATTTGAAATTCTTTTATAAATTTTAACCTTTTTAAATTTTATTTGTAAAGATCTAATTACTATGACAACATAGATGACACTTAGTGCAGGATTTATGAATGCATTTTTCTTATTGAACCTCTTAAATGGAAATAGTCATGCTTTTTTTCCAAATTGAATTCTACAACATTAATATATTCTTGTTTTTAATAAGTTCTGAATTACAAAATGCTCATTGTTTTACTAAAATTTTATTATTATTCAAAATGTTCCATAAATGAATAAATATGTGAACCTGATTCATTAAAACATTATCTTTATAATTAGATCCCCTACTATGGCAGGAGGTCTCTTTGCTATAAACAAAAACTACTTCCATAAACTTGGAGAATATGACCAAGGCATGGATATTTGGGGTGGGGAAAATCTGGAGATATCATTTCGAGTAAGTTGAAGATTTTTTTCCTCCTCTTCTCTTGTTTAGGACTTTTTTCAGAATATGTGTTTAAATTTTTTTCATAGATATATTTTCTATATACATTAGAATGATACTTGTATTAAAAATTAACTCTGTTGGAAATGAAAGCTGCACCACTTTGCTTAAAACACTTATTTAAAGAATGGTATAATTTCCTTAATTGAAGTCCACTTGATTTTTTTTTAGTATGAGCAACCAACTCCTTATATACAAAAAAAAAAAAAAAAAAAAAAACATAGTAAATGTAACTATCAAAATTTCATTTTATATTCTCCTATTTTTTTTCTTCCAATGCATACTAAATTAGTTGTGTTGCAAACCATATGGCTAGCTGTTCGCATCTGGTGCTTGTGTGTACTAATATTAAATTTCATTTAATTACTAATATTAAATATTTCCAATTAATATTTATTTTCATTATCATTGTTTTAAAAGTTTGAGTTGAGCTCTAGTGTATAATAAAATAACACAGATCCTTAAGTATTTTACTCACATAAGCATGTAGATCACTGCTACTGCACTGTCCACACTACTGTATGTAAAATGGTGTGTTTTACATATAGTGTTCGTTTGATGGAGTTCTAAGAATGCCATCAGCTAAAACTATTAATATTGATCTCCAAAGATGGCTAGTGTACAATAATCTGGTACTAGTTTAATAAATTTTGAAGAAAGGTCTCCATATAACTATTCTTTTATATATAGCTTTTTTATCCTTATAGATTATGAATAATTACTTCTTTTTCTATTATTAGCTGGCCTTTTATTATAAATTTTAGCAATTTTAATTATGCTCAGAGTAAAATGAATGTCCTTATTATTGGTATATTATTTTCTCTTTTTCTTCCTTTTTAACTGGAATATATTTAATTTGAAGCTGATAACATAGTATCTTTGCATTTAAATCTGTGGATGTTTTTGTATTTCTAGATTTGGATGTGTGGTGGTCAACTAGAAATTATTCCTTGCTCTCGTGTTGGACATGTGTTCAGACGGCGAAGACCATATGGCTCTCCAGAAGGGGAAGATACTCTCACCTATAACTCTCTGAGAGTTGCGCATGTTTGGATGGATGAATATATAGTAAGACCTATTTCACCTCTTAATACAAAGATTTTTTTTTTTTTTTTTTTTTTTTTTTTTACCATGAAAATCTGAATATCATTCAAAATGTAGTCAATTTATCATTATTTATCAATTGTCAAAAATTTCAGTAAACTTTTTACTCATGTTCAGTTTTTCCATTAAAAAAAAAAAATCTTTATCTATATATGCTTAATGCTTTTAAAGATGCAATTTTGTATTCATTTTTCATTTATTTCCTGATGGAATAAAGTGTTGTGATTTTGCATTCATACATTGTATTAATGATAATATACTTTTAAAATACTTTAGAAATAAAATTTGATCTTATTTCCACATGATGGCTTTACCTGATATTAATTTTAAGGAAAGTAATTATTTGAATGTTTCATAATATTTATAATTAATTATTGAGGACTAACAATATTATAGGATCATCATTGGTATAGTTGCAGAGCTTTCAAAGCAATTAGACAACATCTAATTGCAATAATTGAAGAAGGAACTCTTGTTCCACTCTTTTGAGACATTAGCTTGCTTAATTTTTGAAATAATATCAATATCAACATTGCAAAAGATTATCTGTCATAATTTGGATAGAATAATATGTTCAGTTAGTTTATAATTGTTGAGGTATTTCATTTCATATAGATTCATGCTTGTAAAATTTAAGAAAGGAATATTAGAATGCATCTTAATTGAAAATAATTTATAATGATAACTCTGGAACTTTTTGAAGTGATGGGTCAACTGAAAAAAATTAATTACAAAATAATTAATTTAAAGGTGTCAACTGAAATTTTAAAATTTTTATTATTTTCTCATAAATAAGGGGAAAAAAATGTAATGAGCAAAAAAATTAAGACTGGTTTCCTTGTTTGAACTCTTTGTTTGAGGAATCCTAAGTTTAAGATAAAAGACATATTTTTTTAAAAATTATGTCCATATGACAGTCTTTAAATATAATTCACCCATACAATGAGCTATAAGGAGGGATTTTGGTGCGTAGCCTTTTCAAACAATTTAGTGATTTATATCGTTTTGGCGAAAATCTGTGAATGAGTGCTATTTAAATGTTACAAAATTATGATTATGATTATAGATAAAATTATAGATTTATGATTAAAATTATAGATCTGTATCAAAATTTAAAACCATTCGGTCAGATGGCTAATTGTTTAGTGGCTAAGTGAATGTTGTCTATTAAACACTCTAATAATTGCAATTCAATATGGTATTGCTAACATTATACATCTGTATCAGATTTTGATCCTTATCAATAGGAAATAAGGCTCTAACTTCAGCTATTCAGTGCTTTTCACTATTAATAGTAAGCACTAAACACACCATACTATATAACTATAAAGAAAGGTAAACATTTCTGCTGATCTTTTTTATATATTTTTAAAAAATGCATTTTGTCTTTCTTTGTAGGAAAATTTTTTTAAAGTTCGACCTGACGCCAGAGATAAAAAATATGGTGATGTGTCAAGTCGAATAGAACTGAGAAAGAAGCTGCAATGCAAATCCTTTGACTGGTATATGCAGAATATTTATCCAGAATTAGGACCTCCCCAAATCAAGACCAATCTTTCGGCTAAAAAAGCTCATTTGGCTAAATTTAAGAAAAGTGCAAGAGATTGGAAATATGCCACTCCAGAAATTCTATTCAGATATCAAGTAAGTATTTTCTGGACTCTTCTGGTCTATAGTTTAATTTTCTTAATTTAGAAATCAATTTTTATGATTTACATTTGAAATGCTTATATATATATAGAGAGAGAAAAAGTCTATTTAAATCCATTTTTTTTACATTTTAAAAATTATTTTATATTTTCTATGTTATATTGCATAAAATATATACAGAAATGCCTGTTCTCAACTGTTTTTTTTGGTACGGTGACTTATTTTCTTATAACAAGGTGGTGATAGAATTAAGAAATTAGAGACTTAGCTGAAGTGTCAGAATTTTATTGAGAAAATTCGTAAAAATATCTAAAAAGCAGGGGAAATTGCTTGTAACAGACTTTTGCACTAAGCATGTACACAATCAGTGAATTCCTGTTATTATTTCTCTACATCCGAAGAATAATGTCTCCAAAACAATTATAGCAACAATACAGAATAACTTTCTTTCAAGGGTATGGCGACTTTGGGAATTTTATTTTATAACATTAATGAGTTGTTGAATGTTGCTAACAATAACTCTTCAGAGCACAAAACACACTATATTTGTTTAACCCTGCTGTTCTGTTCATATTTACTTCATGTGAATGTGACCCGACTCAGAAAAATAACATTTCTTGCAGTAATTGATAGGTGCCATTTAAGAAATGAATTAAACAAAAATAATATAAGTTAAAAATATATTTAATAATATAAAGCATACATAAAAATATTTAAAATGATTAAAAATATTTTCATGATTTCATTTCAAATTGCAGAATTGGATATTATCTCAAATGAATTTTTTACGTCTGTTATCTTTGCCATTACAAATTTTATAATCTCTGAAATAGTTTTTATAATATTAGCAGCTGTTGATTGAGAAGAATGTGGTAGCGTATTCAACTTTCAGTCCAACAATTTATTTCACTAATTGTTGGACTGAAAACTCCCCTTATAGTTGATTTGTTGAGTATTATTATTTAAAACATTGTCAGAACTTTCACTCACAATTTCATCACGTATGATTTTCATATCCTGATATATCTTCGTCGCAGTCAGAAGCTTCTATTAGTTTAGCTATATCATTGTGGCTCAAATTTATGCGATTGGCCATTTTTTCTTTCACAATCACAGGCACAACTCTTTTACAGTATATCAGAAAGTAAAATATAATAGGAAAAACAGAAACATTGCAATAAGAGCAAATAATTTGGCCTCCTGCCAATCGTACTTTTGGACATTGTATAAACACTCTTATAAACACAAAAATTTGCGTTCTGTATCCTTTAATGTTCTTCTTTTTAGATCCAGTTAGCTGGAACTGAGCTTTGTATAGAATCTGAAGATGATGTGACAACAAAAGGCTCATTACTTATCTTACAAAAATGTGCTTCCATCAAGAAACAGGTAAAGTATTAGATCCACTATTAATGAAATTTTCATTTCATGCTAATCAAATGCAAAAAAGTGCTAGATAAAGCAAATTAGTTGTTTTATAGGTGGTCTTATATTTTTTTGTAAGAATAATGTATTGATATATGGTTTGATATGATAATCTGTTTTCACTTATTAAGTTAAATTATATTTATGTGTTCTTAAGAAATTGAAAGCAGAATAATGCTGGAAAAAACTTATTTAATTATTTTATCTATTTTTACTTTCTTGTATGTATAGCATAGTGAAAGTATAGTAATCATCCAAAAATTACAACTCGAGATTTTGACAAATCTGTAAGCTTTAGACTGAGTTTGGAAAGTGCCCTTAAATAATAAAAATAACTCAAAAATATCTTGTAATAGATTGATGAAATTTAGTTTGTGGTTATTATACCAAATTCTTTGATTTCTGTCAAATTTTGAGCAAATTCTGTTCAAAGGTAGAGAATGTCTGGCTCTTGGACTTCAAAATGAAGAGATCTAGACAGATAAAATTCAGGACTTAGAATTAACATTTATAGTCTGAACATCTATTGAATTTTGACTGAAATCCAACAATGGTGTGATTGTGTGTCAATCTGTATTTTCAGAAGCATGTAAACATGATACTTCAAAAATACAATTACTTAAATGTATCAAACTTTGTTAAAAACTGCATTTGTGTCAAATCTTTGTTTCAGTCAGTTGGGGGAAAAAAAGTCTGAAACACAAATTCGATTTTCGCATACTATTACCTTACAAAGGGATTAATCACCAAATAACACAGTAGATTCAGGAAAAATGCTGAATGTTCACCAAAGATTTATATTTTGTAAATATTGTATGCCAATGCACAGGATATTCTTGGAAAAACAACACCTTTATTATTCAAAAGTTTTGAGGAAACAATTCGTTTTCTCTTATTCGATATATAGAGAAAATGTTAGAATTGTCAAAAAGTCCAAGCTTGAGATTTTGAAAGATTTTCATTTTTTAGATGTCACAACGTTCGAAATATATAGTTTTGGCATTATGTCTCTCTGTGGTAAAGATAACTCAAAACTGCTTGAGCTAAAATAATAAAATTTCTTATATGGTCTTTACATCAAATTTATAGATTTCTTTATTTTTTTTTAGCAAAATCCATTCAAAATTTGGCCATTTATTTATTTGATTATAAGTTACAATAAGCAGAAAATAAAGAGATACAGACAGATAAAATTTGGTTCATAAATTTAATATTTAAAGTATCAATACTTAAAAAGTCTTGAATCAAATTCTTCCATTTCTGTTTGCCTTATTTTTTCCTCCCCACAAGCATATAAATTAGATAGCTTATAAACACACTGACATAAATACATAAAATTTGGTATATGGTTTGAACTTACAATTCTAGTTCTTTGTCAAATTGTAGTTTTACTTAATCCAAAGAAATGTGCCTAGAAACATAAATTTGATCTGTTTGCTAAATGCAATATACTAATTGATAAAAAATAATCATCAAAGATCTTGATTGAGTAAACTTTTTACATCAGAGATAAATATATATTCTAACTATTGTTCAAATTCTTGCAAGACAGTCACAGTCTTACTTACAGTCCATAATTTTATGTGGGGGAAGGGGTAACCTTTATTAGAGAGTATTTGAAATATTTGGGAGACCACTCCCATTAATTTATAACTTTTGAAGTGCATAATAGATTACCTATAAGGCACATTTCAGTTTTAATGCATGCTACTTAATCAGCAATATCATATTTCACTGAATATTTTAACTAATGAGATAGGTATTGATAACTTATAAATTTACTTTATAAATGAAACATGGGCCAAATAAAAATGAAGTGACAGGAATTAGTTGCAGCCAAGTTCTCTTTTTAATTCAATATTTTTAATGTTCTTTTTTGAGTATTTCTTTTTAAAAACTTTCATAATTCTAAGAACCTTTGTACTTAAAAAAATGAGCAAATAAAAATTTTATAAAATGAATAAATTTGCATTTAATATTCAGAATTCTTGACAATCATTGTATTTTTTCAAAAAGACTGTTTAATTCGTTTTAAAGTGATAAACTATGTTTGTTTTAACCACAGAAAGATATTTATTCGTTTTAGTTATGGTATGAGACTGCAAAACATGACATTCGTCTGTCTCAGTTGCTGTGTTTGGATGCTGGTGAGCAGTTCCCTCGCTTAGCGAAATGCCACGAAATGGGTGGTTCACAGGATTGGAGGCATGCAGACACTGTAAGATTTATCCTTCTTAACCCCTTAACAGTCACATAATTTTGAAGAAAATGGTCATAAAAGTGCCTATTTTTTATTCAAGAAAGTTATACAAAACTGAGTGTATGAACAATATTTGCATTCAGTTTTAATTTTTTAGTTAATTTTTAGCTTGAAATAAAAATAAAAAAAATCGGAAAAGCCAACATTCAGGATTATTATGACTGAATGTTAGCTTTCCAACAAAGAGAGAAAATAAAAAATATGTGTTTTCTGCATTCAAACATAATTTTATTGCATTTACACATTATGTAAATAAATAATAGTCATTTTTTCTTGTGTGATAAATTTCAAAGCATGAGTGCATAGGCCAACACCACAATCAGGACAATAGTACCGAGTTTCCTTTCTGCTGACATCTAGTTTAAATAAATTAACTATCTCTAAAAACATAAAAAAGAGTATAGGGCAGCCATCTGTTGTATATTTTGAGAAATAAACATGATTCTGGGCATATGAAACAGATTGTTTTAATATTTTTGGCGCCTTACTTTTGAATACGCTTGCCCGTAAATATCATGGGCGCAAAAAATAGTGGTAGAAATTTCACCCCGTCCTTTTCACGGGAGTGAGAAGGAAGGGGTTAACAGATTAAGGCTATTTTGAGTGAATGAAACAATAGTTTTAAATAAATAATTAATTTTTATCAAGAAGAGAAAAGTATGAATAACATGTAATATGAATGAAATTTATGATTTCAAAGAAGATATGTATTATTATTAAAAAATATCTTTGATGGACACTGTATGAAAATAATTTTAGTGAGAGAAATTTTTTTTTCTTTCTTTCTTGTTTCATATACTTCACAATTTCCATCTTAAGATGAACCTTCTTTTTAATATTATTTTCCTCCAGTCTTTAGATGGGGAGGAGACCTTTCTATTTAATGCAGTATTATTTTACAGTTTTCAAATTCAGTAATTAAGTAAATAATAGGGCCAGTGTAACTAGCTGAGGAATGAAAAAATGTTATTTATTTAAATTATTGACAATATATTTAGAATATCATACAGATTTCTTGATGGCTCATTTTTTACTTAATGATAAACTGAAAGATTTTAAATTCATCTTCTCTATTTTATTGTTTTGTTTTAGACCAATTCTCCCGTCTACAACACAGCTGCTGGTTTGTGTCTGGGTTGTCATAAACCAGTTGTAGGAGAGTACATTCTGCTGTCCATTTGCAGCCAGTCGGAATCTCGGAAGTGGAATTTGCTCTTCAGTCCACTGCCATAACGCATGACGAGAATGGAAAATTATTTAGTTTTATGCATTTCAAAACTTTCCTGTGATATATTTATTATTTTACTTATTATTCTTTTACATGTTCATTGAATGTGGATAGTTTTTCTGACTGGCAGATTAGCATCTGTTGTGGTATTTTGCTGTTATTTTCTCTATTTGTGTGTGATGTTCTAATGATTTTTTTGGATCATTTTTTAAAATTTTGTTTTATTAGTTTTGAAAGAATCCCACCTAATATTTTAAAATTTTTACTTTTGACATTGACTGCATTCGGATGGTTGTGATTTAAAATCTATTAATTTTATTTCTTATTAAATTTTGAATGTTATTATTTTTTTATATTTTATCAGGTTAAATAACTCAAAATTTTTGTTTTATAAAAATTTATCTTGTATTATTTAAGCATTATTTTTTTTAACTGAGAAAAAGCCTTTTAATTAAAAACTTATTTTTTATTCCTAGCTTTATTATGTAAGTATTTATCCTTTTTATCAAAGAATTCTGTGATATAGTGCTATTCTAAAATGAAATATAATCCTTTAATTATTTTAATAATTTGATATTTAAAAAATTGTTACATTATGCTGTGAAATGTCTTTTAATTGATCTTTATTATATCTCCATTGCTCAATTCTGATATATAAATTTAGTTTCTTAAATTATTAAGTTAGGTGAATAAGTTTGGAAAATGGAAAACAGGGTCTACAAAATGAATGCAGCATGCTGGTCATTATATGGCAGTTTAATCACTCTCTTCTGGAAACATTATGTATACCTCCAGATATGTCAGCTGCTATTGAAATGTTTTGTTGAAGCAAAATGATTAACTGGGTAGAGCTATTGAAATGAAGAGCGCTGTAGACAAATAAAATAACCTATGTGAAATATATAAATTTAATATATAGTTAAGTTAACCCCTTTGCACTCAGATGTCTTCACTCAAGCATCATTCAAGACAGCGCATCATATTACCATTTTGTTTATTAACTTTTTTGATTTTGGTTGTTAAAAATACCCATAAAATGTTAATAATAACATTTTTTTTCAATTGAGGAAATTCAACTTCAAATACATATGCACACACACATACTAATGGAACAATATACATATTTTTGTGTTGGTTGAATAAGTATGCATCGACTTGCTTTTTAGAGTACAAAAACTTAAAAGATACTAAAGTAGTATTAACACTTTGTATATTAAAATTGTTAAAGTTCTTAACTGTTTCATTATATTCATTTAATTATTGCAATATCTTTTAATGCTGAGTATTTACTTAAATAATATTTTGTATTAGCATGGGTATTGCAAACTTGATTAATATAATGTTGCAAATATAAATAAATAAATAAAAACACATGCATTTTATATAATACTAAAATGAAAATATAACCTTTTTCTAACCTAAATTGCTTTTATATCACTTAATATTAGCATTTTTATTCAAAAAAATATAAACAATTATAAAAGCTAATTTTAACTTGTTTTTGTGATTGTGAATTTATTAATGCAAATGAAAATTTGTGCATCTCTTTTTCTATTTATTCTTTCCCTTCTGAAACATTCATTTGTCATATTATCTTTTAGAGCACAATTTTAGGATCATAATAAACTTAATTATAATGAAGAAATAAGTTATGTTACTTTTTATCCCTTTAACATTCCACTCTAACATATCCAAACTTTTTCACCTGTAGGATTCTTGTAGATTTTCCTCTCATTGTATATGAAAATATATATCTAATATATATATATCCTTAAAAAAGTTTGAGGAATAATTTATTTCTTTGTGATTAGCAAAACTACTCTTCATTTTTACCAATTGGTAAAAATTAGTTTTTTTTTTTTAAATCTGTATATCCAGTTTTATTTATTAATTACCTTTCACATTCCTTTTTGATACCTATGTTTTTCCATTCTTTTGTGAGCATATTACATCGAAAGTATTAATATTTTTGTTAATTGTTAAAACATTTATTATAAACTGTGATTATAAAAATGTGTGTGTAACTAGATTTTCTTTAAACACGATAAGCACACCGATTTATTTGCTACTTTTGTTGTTATTAAATTAATAATTTGTAAAAATTAGTTTTGAAAACAATACTTGAAATTATTTCTTTATGCATTGATTTTGCACATAATTTTTTCATTGAAATATAATATGTAGTAGAATTATAGCTATTTGAATTCTTTATCCATATACCTTTGAGAAAGGAAGGAAGGGAGGAATAAGAAAGTAATTTCCCCAAAACTCTTCCCGAATAACTTGAATAAAGAAAAGGAGACAGCTAACTTTTACTGATCTGTTCTAAAATGGATCATTTACTATATTACATGTATATTCATAATATAATGTTACTTTTGTAATCAGTAAATTAATATGTTTTAATTTATTTGTTCTTTCCTATAGATAACTATTTTTGTCTGTCTTTATCCAGATAATGAGAACCTGTTCCCAAACGTTTCAGAGAATTAAAGTTGTGCTGTGTTTGAATTATATTTATAATTTTAGCAAATAAGCCATAAAAGTCTTCTAAATCTGTAAAGTAGATATTTTTAGCTCAATAAAATGATAACTCAATAATTTCTTATAAATATTTGAAAATCATTTTTTTTGTGTGTGTGAATAAAAATTAAATATCTGTAGATTGGGAAGGGGGAAAGAAAGAAAAAGTAGTGAGTAGTATGTTAGCCACACATAGTGCCCCAAATTAATAATTATACTCTTTAGTTTTCATTAGATGATAAATTATAGCAACATTTTTAAAATTATAAATTTTTATGGAGAATTGTTTAGTTTAGTGTCTCATCAATTTATTTTTCATTAAAAAAATTTTAAAATTCGCAAAGAATCTGTAAATTTACAAGAAAATGTGTGAATGAGTGTTACCTTAATTTACAAAATGTTTAGCTTTATTTTACTTGTAACATTTATTCAGTGGGATTTAGTTCTTTTACAGTTCTTATGTTTTATTTCAAAGTTATAAACCTTTAATAATATTTATTTCAAATGACTCAATTTCAATAACATCAAATTTAAAAACATGTTATTTGCATTTCTTAAAATCTTTAGAGGTTGTCTATTATGTTTAAAATGAAATGCTTGTGTTTTGTAATTTTAATTGTATTAATAGTTAATTATATGCACATTATGTAACTTTTTTTGTATTTCAAATATCCATTTTATAATATCCTATAAGTTTCTGTTCATTTTCTTTATATGAAATGAAAACACATATGTTGGTTAGTTGATTTATTATTTTATGTATGAACTGTTCATTTTTGGCATCTTCTACCATCGCTGAGGGAACCTCACTATTTCCTCTTACTGAAATTGTTGTTGCAAAATATTCCTCAAAATGTTTTTTCATTTCACTTATGCATTGGAACTGTTCGTCTTGGAGAAAACATTTAATGAAAAGATTAAATAATAATCGGAAGCAAGATCTGGTGGATACAGATAATGCGATGCGGCGACTCAACTATATTATAAAAAGTTTCGTCTTACAGCTAATACGAAATAAGATTTTGGATTGCCTTTATGAAAGTTCGGCAAGTCTGGTTGGTGTCATTCAATTTATCAGACAGAATTATTCTTCTTGGCTAAATTGATTATTAACTTGAAGAAGGAGCTCATCATAAACTGCACTTTTCCTTTCCTACCAAACAGAGAAGGACTTTCTTCAGGTGAAGTCCAGTCTTTGAGACATTAGAAGTGTTATTGTCTGTACACCAAGTGCATTTTTAGTTCTCATTTTAATTCTAAACTCAAGTGTCGTCTCTTGCAACAATCCTCTGTCATGTTTCTGGAGAAATAAATCACGTGTAGAGATATAGTCAGTCACTGCACAACTCGAATCTCACTTCAGTTGTCTTGTCCCAGCTTGACCGTTGTCTTGGGAATGTTAGTGATATCTGGCGCTTATCACGGAATTTCAGCGAGCCTACTCTTAATCCGTCGTTGTTGGGGTGGCCGCTGCTTTCCTCATTTTTCAAGTCAGAACTGACATTTCTTGCATAAACCTTACAAATTTCGTCTGCAGTATCATTTTGCAATATTATTTTTTATTAATGCAATGAAATGTAACTTGTCATAAATGCTTCCTTTTTGTAAATATATTGAGAAATGTTAAAAAAAATGTTTTAAAAAAGATTGCTTCACCATTGAAACATACTTAAAAAGAGCCCTAGCATGACTGAAGCCGATATCAGCAGTGGCTAATATATAAGCCTATATTCTTATGTAACATAACCAGTTTAAGTCATCCTTATCATAGGGTGAAAGAAATTTATGGGACATCCTAATATTTAAAAACCATTATATTTGATAGATTTCATTTTACATTGTAAAGACGTCTGAAATTTGGTTAAATTTGTCTAATGTACAATATTTTTGTAGAACTTTTTATAAAACATTCTCTAGCAATATAACTAATATGTTATGTGATATTTTCCAGCTTATAATAACTTGTTAATCTAAGTTGTTGCAAACTCCTCGATTGTGTTGTGTAAAGCAAGAATTCAATTTTGAAATGCTTATAATCTAGGTTTAATTAAATGATTTAATTTTGAGTTGCAGTAAAATTGCTCCGTATGAGGCATAATTTTCTAAAAACTGATAACTTCATTCAGTAATTTACCGTGTTTCCTGATTCTTGTATGAATTTTTGTTTTAGAAATTGCTTTTTATAGAATGTTTTAGTATTTTTTATGTACAGTAGCATGAATTATGATAACTAAAATTTTAGAATCATAATTCATGCTGCTGAAGGAAATTTTATTCAATTTTATGACGCTTGACATAATTCTTGAGGTATACCCTAGTAGCACACAAATATTGTGCAATATGGTATGACATTGATCAATATTCACAATGTTGTTAAATATTGCTTATTATATAATATTGCTCAATATTGTGCAACTGACTGTGCTACCTGGGTATCAATGCAGGGTCCAAAGCCCTGCAAAAATCCAAAGATTTCACTGATGATGGCTTCCATTTCACGAAATAATGATTTGGAAATAGTATTTAAGCATGCGTTTCTTAGTATTTTCCTTGTGATGGTGATTCTAATGCCACTTGGTCATACCAAGCACGAATGAGCGAAGCGTTTTGTTTAACGACCTGTTTCGATTAAGGCAGAGGTGTGCGCTTTTCGTTGTTAACAAGCACCGTTAAGGTGAAAGTACGACTTTGCTCGGACACACATGACGCAACCCTTTTTAGGGGGCGGTCGAATTCATTCATACACTTATTCATTCATCCACAAGTCAGAATTTAAATCCACATTAGAGATCGACTCATCCCTGATTCAGTACCTCCAGAGATATAATTTGTTATGGGAACTTGGAAGACTTTGCAGTCATGACCTATTTAACGTGCCCCAACAGCCATTAGCCAATACGGTGGGCTTTAGTCGAGACGAGGACAGAACCCGTGACCTTTCGGTTACGAGACTGACGCTCTACCAACCAGGCTACCGCGGCCTACATTTTCCTTGCCCATCTATTGATGAAGCTTGCCATAATCTGATTGCATTTGGGAACTATTTGGGAGGGATTTGCAGAAAGTTTTATTCTTCTTATTTGGGGATCAAAATATTTTCTGTTTTTGGGACTGATTATTCATCAATCTTTTGTGTGCATTTTGGCCATCATTTGACAACAGATACAGCACCATCTGACTGCTTATCATAACTAGGACTTATAATGTGAAGACTGAAAAACCATTCTAGGATTTACTTTTTGATTAAGTCTTAACAGTATTTCGGGGAACACGGTATCGAGTGAAGACAAATAACTAAAAAAAAATCTTCGTGCATTTTTTTTGTGTTGTGCTTTTATTGATAGTTTTAAAATTTATTATCAAAAATCAATAATTTATGTGTCATATTAAAAATATTAGTATATTTTTTATTCACTTTCTACAAATTTAATTCGTTATAATAGCTTGATGCACAATTTACTTAAGAAATATTCAATCCTTTATGCTGTATTGCGTCATGTGCCTTCTTTTAAAAATAATATTGATTCATGCTGCAAAACTCTGTTGTCAATTATCTTTTGCAATCATTTAAAATTAAAAATTGTAATTATGAAATTGTTATGAGTAATATTATATTTCTGAATGCAAGTTTGAAAATTCTTTTGAATATTAATAGTACCTTCCATATTTTAATTATTGTACAGTAACATTGAATGATATTACTTCAGTGGAAAAGGAATTTTGTGTTATTTGATTCATCTGTCTTTTTATGCTCGACAGTATTAAAGTTGATGCTATTTCAATTTCTTATTTAATATTTTATGTGCTTTTTAAATAATTTAAATCTGATCATTTTTCTCTGCCTTTTTGCATATAAAGGGAGGAAAAAAATGATCAGATATAGATGATTTCCCCTCCCTTTTTGCATTATGCAAATTTATTTCTTTAGAAACTTTTGTTTTACTTTCATATTAAATATGCCTCTGTATTGTACAAATCTAGCAATAATTAATGTGAATTGTAACTAGTCTTCCATGCTCTTATAATTCAAGTTGAAGATTTATATAGTAAAAGAAAAATTTGCTTAATCTCATGTATAGTATTCATCTTTTTAAATGACATCTTTCATACATTATGAAATATTTATTTCGATTTTCAGCTTTGAAAACTAAAGTGTTTTTTTTAATGTTTAAATTTATAAAGAATCTCTTAAATTCAATTTATTTGCTATGAGGAATACATTTTTTTAAATTTTGAAACAATTGTTAATTTATTCAGCTCCATTCCATTTAAAAGTTTTTGAGAATACTAAAATTTCTCAACATTTTTCTTTTGTCCAGCTAATGTGAATACTACAGTTTAATAAAGACTCCTTTATAAAGTTACTACATAAATGGAAATGTTACAAAAGAGAACCACTGAATTATGAATTACTTATATTTTAGAAACGAGTTTTCTATTTGAAAAAATATAGTTGTCTAAATATTTAATTGGAAATCAATAATCAATTGATAATAATTAAAAAATTAAATGTCAGAATTACTTTCTTCGTCTTTTTCTTCACTTCTTTATATATTTCTTCATTTTTTGAAATTGGAATTTATTGTAATAAGTGTATTGCCAGATTCAAAACAGAAGAAACACATCTTAAAATATATTTTTATCATTTTGGAAATGTTAAAATAATACTCTTCAATATAATTATCATTTTGTCTTCTGCAATAAGAAGATTACATTGTATTAAACATTGTAGTGATATTGTATGATTTAATTTGTTTTGTTGCATTTTTATTACTCAACAAAGTGGAAATTTTTGAATACTTTAAAATTGTTTTGAATAATATATAGTTGAAAATATTTTGATTTATTGATTGATTTTTTTTAATTTCTTTGTTATTTTAAGAAATATAACACTGCTTTTACTTTGTATGCAATCCTTTTTGCTCAAACTATGTATATTAATTGTCTTTCCTGGTTTTGAAAATAGAAAACATTTATTCATTCCTATTTTTTCTTAGATTACTGTAAATTATTTTCTGTCGTGTTTTAACTAAAATTCTATCTGCAGTTGTAAACACCGAATAAAATGCTCATTGATTCATTAAATTTAATGATTTGAACAACTGCCTTCTGTATATATTTTCTAATAAAGTTGGTACAAAAAAACAATTTTTTTTATCTGAAGAATATTATAAACACTGAATAAAATTTCCAATGATTCAATAAATTAAACTAAATGATTTGAGCAAATGCTTTCTATACATACTCTCTAATGAAGCTCTAAAAAGATTTTTTTTTTCACGCAAAGAATCGCACTTGTTTGAACCGTTGCTACCCCTCCTTTGGAATAGAAATTAGGATGTCATTTCAATGTTTAATTTATGCAATGTTAAATAGTTCTAAGAAACTCAAAAATACAGTAAAAGCTCCTTATTCGCGCTTCTTGTATTTGCGTTTTCACTATTCGCGGATTAAAAAATTGCGACCCAATTCCTATATTCGCGGCTAAATTCTTTATTCGCGGATCCAATAAGTACGTACATCATAATAAAAGGATTCCAACCCAATATCCTTTGCAATTACCATCAAATGGACTAATAAAAAATTAAAATAGATGTTATTACAACTTTGTCTAAAGTTTGTTGTTAAATGCAAACTGCAAACATAGCCGAAATCGCGAATGGAATAGGGCGAGATGAGTTCGAACAGATAGGATTAAGTGACATTCAGGAATTGCTTGAATCGCAAGATGAAGATCTGACTGAAACCGACTTGGAGGAAATGTTAAATTCACAGCCCATTGAAGAAGAGGCTTCAAAAAGCACTGGAAACGTTAAATTTAATTTGAAAAATCTTAGTGAAGGTTTAAGAATGGTAATAAGCTTTGCGATTTCTTTATGAACTTTGATCCGTCTATGGAACGAAGTCTTATTTTTAAGAGGTAAATTGCTAATGCGACTGCTGCGTATCAGTCTGAATGGAAGGAGCTTTCGAAAGCTGCCAAGCAAGAGGAAATGACAAAATTCTTCAAACCATTGCCTAAGCCTTAAGATAATGAATCAAAATGTTCACAAATTCAATTAAATTGATTTTTTTTAAATTTTGTCACCTAGGAACGTATCCCCTACAATCCCGTATAAATTACCATTCCGTATTCTCGGTTTCTGTATTCGCGGCATATTTATGGAACATATCCCTCGCGAATAAAGAGCTTTTACTGTAATTTATATTGCTTACATTACACCCACAGATGTATATTCTATGTATCTCAACTTGTCAGTGACTGTTTTTAAATCCAGTGCATATAGATCATGAGTGTTATTATGAGATAAAGGAATAAAAAAATTACAACTTTTTACTAAGAAATATCAGTGTCACTTCTGTCATGGATAAGAGGGAATATTCTCTTTTGGTCACTGATTCTTTTGGCTTTGTGGCCAGAAGACATGATTTGTAGAGATTTCAGAGTATTTTCGTTCCCCGTCTACCCACATTTTTGAAGCCATGACAACTTTTGATTTTCACGCGATACTGAAACTTTTTTTATTGACTTTTCAAAGATAACCAGTTTCTGGCTTCTTTTGAAGAGACTCAACTTTTTAAAAACCATTGCATTATGAAGAGTCGTGCATGACGTTTTTTATATTTGTAGCAGCTAAATAATAATTTTTTAAGGATTCTACACTTTTTAATTAATACATCATTTTGACCCCAAACAAATAACTGTCCAGTTAATTGCAATTTTATGATAAAATATTTTTTTAAAAACAAACATTTTAAAGCTTATTAATTCTAATCTTGTTGTCAATAGTGCAGTTATTTAAGAAATGCCTTATTATTTCTGAAATATAATGTAATTTTTAAAAAAAATAAAATCTCAAAAAGCTAAGAAAATATATATCTGAAGAGGACATTTTCACATATGAAATTCAAATCTGCATTGAATGGAATACTGAATTTTTTTCCTAACACAGGACATATGTTCTGGTTTTAAATTCTAAATTCACTGATGAAACTGTATAAATTAATTAAAAAAATCCAATTTGATTGTCTATAAATAGAATTATTAGAGCATTCCACGCGATTATGATTCAATAAGACAATATTTTTTTCACAATTTTGTACCTAAAGAAAAGTACTTGATAAATACAAAGAAGAAAAATAATTTATTTAAAAAATACATGATATAAAAAGTATATTTTTGAAACAGCAGAAATAGTTCAATTTCGCGAATTCAACGTACCTAAGTACTTTTAATGAAATAGAATAGTTAGTAATGAAGAGTAATAATTATAATTTTAGTTAGTAGTAATTTGAAGTGGCTGCAAAATCTTTTTATGGGCTATTTATCTTTGAAAATTGAATATATTTTTTTCAGAAACACACTTTAAAGTGGAATGAAACAAACTTATTTTAAATTATGTAATCTGTTCAGTTTAAGAAAATTGTTTCTCAAATTACACCATTAATTTCTTTGGGTCAATAAAGCTAAATATTCTTTGATTTTCAAGTTAATATGAAATTTGAATTTAGGTTTAACGTTTAAAGAAATATATAATTTTTAAAAAAAATTATTCATTTCTATCTCGCATATGATATAAAAACATAGTCTCATTTTTGTTCTGTTTAAACCAATATTTTGATGTCTTAAATAATTTCATCATGTATTTTTGCTCTAGCTATTTTCATTTCCAATTTATAAGGATTGCTTGTTTTTTTTAGCTGCTTTTCGGATGAAATAATCGTTCCCTAGATTTGGTTATCAAATTAAAGCAATGATTTGAGATTTAATTTATGCTAATTTTCAGCAAAATCCAAAATATTCATCCAAATTTTTTAAAAAGAATTTGTATAATATTGTTACAGCCAGTTGAAGTAAAAAAAGTATTACTCTAAAGATATATGTTTTTCTACTTGCCTCTCATAGAAAGGTAAATATTTGGAATGACAGCTTAAGGACAATAATTTCTTTCTTAAAATATATGAATAATGGTCTCTAAATATAAACATTTGCTCCTAAATACAACTGCGTTGTGCTTTATCGAAATTATTTTTTTTCTGAAAGCCTGCGTATAAAGATGCAAAATTAATTTTATTTCGTGCCTAAAATAGTAATCCAAAGTTGATTGCCGTAAAGATCCAATCTTTGCAATGGTTCAAAAATAGTAATTCTTTCCTTTTGATTCACACACACACAAGTTAGGAAAATAAAAGAGAAAATAAAATATGAAGCAACTATGAAATAATATGCTATTTCTTAGTTTGCATATAGATAGAAGAAATTGGAAAGAACAATTTATAGTAATGTGGAAGGTGAAATGAGCTCGGAATAGAACTCGGGACCATTGGTTTTGAAGCCCAGTAGCATAGCGTGTCCAGTAGATGTTATCTGTCTTATTAAGATATCAACACAGACTCGCCCTCCAGTGAGTTGACGAACGATATGCGTTGTTGTTGAGTGGTGATGAATTGGTTTGTTGAGTAGGTTGCTGCTGTGTCTAATACGACTCACTGGAGGGTGAGTCTGTGGAAATATCTTAATAAGCCAGATAACATCTACGGGAAAGAGCAATTGCCTTTGTCCTGTGGCTATGTTACTGGGCTTCAAACCCAAAGGTCCCGAGTTCTATTCCGAGCACATCTCACCTCGCACAATACAGTTGCATGAAGTTTGAAGGTTCATTGTTCGAAGTCACCATTGTGGGAGGTGAGATGTTCTCTCGGAATAGAACTCGGGACCTTTGGGTTTGAAGCAAAGTAACATAGCCACAGGACAAAATCATGCTCACGTCCCGTAGATATTATCTGCCTTATTAAGATGTCACCACAGTAATATGTCATTTTATCCACGAATAAAACTTTACTTCCGATAATGTATCTGGGAATCTAGCATTTCAACATATTAGTGTAGACATTGCAATTCCGTATTGATTGCGTGTGATTGGGACGATGTATTTAGACCGACTAGCCCCAAGAATGAAAATGTTGAATGTTCCAAACGTTTTTATTCAAAACTTTGAAAATCGATCAAATTTGATAGCAGAAGATAGAAACCATCATTTATTTCTTAGAAAGTTGAAATTGTCAGGAATATTTCGTAGACTATAATTCCTTATGACTAAAACATGTATGAAATTTAGACTTTATAATTTTTTAAATTAGTTTTATAGACCAAAATAAAATATTATTATTCGTACTATTTAAATCTTTTTGAAAGTCAAAGTAAAAACTGAATTTTATGTAAATAATTTTTGTTCAATAATTTTTGAAATATTCATCAGGAATATTATTGAAATAATTATTGTAATTATTCAGTTGAACACATAATGATTCTCTTTTACTGATATTTCAAAAATGCTTTTTTATCTGAAAAGTATTATCGGAATCGAATGAGCGGCACGGCAGCGCATAAGAGACATACCGACACATATTCATTTTTATTTACATACACTGATGGAAAAAAAAATCCCAACACTAGGAAGGAGCTGTGATAGATAATCGAAATTCGGTGGCGTGTTTATATATCTGAAAGATGACGTTGATTCAAATTTCGAGCTATGCGCGTAAGTGTGGCGCTAGTAGCGACACTATGAACATGCAAATGAGGTTTGCTTTAAATAAGCGCTGTAAGGTTCGTGATCGTTATTTACAGTTGAGATTTGACGTAGTGGGTTAATGTTAGTCAAGGATGCCTCTGAGAAGACGAAGAAACCATTATCAACAGCTCACTGAGTTTGAACGAGGTCGTGTTGTAGGTCTTTTCGTGATATTGCTGAAAGACTTGGCAAGAATGTATCCACTGTGCATGAGTATTGGCGGCAGTGGTCAAGGGAAGGTACTGTCTCAAGAATACCAGGTTCCGGGAGGCCACGTGGTACTACTGAGAGGGAAGACCGTCATATTCGGCGTATAGCTGTGGCTAATCGTACTGCATCTGCAACTGAAATTCGAGTTGCAGTTGGCACCACAGTGACACAACGAACTGTTACAAATCGGTTACTTCAAGGACAGCTCCGAGCCAGACGCCCTGTACAGTGCATTCCACTGACTCCAAACCACTGCCGTTTGCGACGTGAGTGGTGTCAAGCTAGAGCTCATTGGAGGAAGGAGTGGAGATCTGTTGTGTTTTCTGATGAAAGCCGGTTTTGCCTTGGTCGTAGTGATAGCCGTTTGTTGGTTAGAAGAAGGCCAGGTGAACGCCTGCTAGCGACCTGTCTGAGGCCTAGACACACAGGGCCTACTCCTGGAGTTATGGTTTGGGGAGCAATTTCGTATGACAGCAGGGGCACTCTCGTGGTTATCCCACGCACCCTGACTGCAAATTTGTACGTCAGTCTAGTGATACAACCTGTTGTGCTGCCATTCATGAACAGCATTCAAGAGGGTGTTTTCCAACAGGATAACGCTCGCCCTCATACCGCTGTTGCAACCCAACATGCTCTACAGAGTGTCGACATGTTACCCTGGCCTGCTAGATCCCCAGATCTTTCTCCAATCGAGCACGTATGGGACATCATTGGACGACAACTCCAGCGTCATCCACAGCCAGCATTAACCGTCTCTGCATTGACCGCCCAAGTGCAACAGGCATGGAACTCCATCCCACAAACTGATATCCGGCCCCTGTACGACACAATGCATGAACGTTTGCATGCTTGCATTCAAAATTCTGCCTGTTACACCAGTTACTAATGTACCAACATTCCACATTTGAAATGGCTCTTCTCGCCAATTTCTCTACCTGTGATTTTGAAACTTTAATGAATTAAATATGTTACCTAGACAAATGTATTCCTAAAATTTCCTTACTGTACAATAATTTGTTCTTGGTGTTGGGATTTTTTTTCCATCAGTGTATATCAGAAAATTATTATTGAATAATCCACTGAAATAATACATTAATTACATTAAAAATTGTATTCTGTTGCTCATAAATGAATACTGAAGAATTCTATCGTTAGCAATGATATATATTTTTTAAATGTTTTATCGAAGAACAAATTTTAGAGGAAGTAACAATAATAAGAGAATTACATTATAAAAGAACAGAACTGCATAATGCGTCTAAAATTGAATGCGTTATTTATTTATTAAATTTTGAGGCTTATAACCGTTTTGTTGAAGATATAATTTTGCCCCAGTTATATAAAATATTTAATAGAACACATCAGCAACCATTAATGCTAACGAATCAGCTAGTCGCCAAAAGCGGCTAGTAAGAGTTTGATGATAGAAGAGAACAAAATTACAAAACTAAAGAAAGCATTGTATAACTAAGCGTTGTGTTCGACTGCAATAAAAGCATGCATGAAGGTTAACGGAGAAGATTAAATTCTTCAGTATTATGCGCCGATTTCAAAAGATATTTAGAATGATACTTTTTTATTGCCCCGATATGATTCTTTTGAATAGGTATGTTATTTTCAAAACTATTCATAACTATGCAGCACTTTACGGTTTCAATCCAAAATTAGCGGAAGAAATAATTGAACCGAATTTGACAACTAATAAAAGCACCAGCAACCCAAGAAATTACAGCACATCCATCATTCAGGATTTACTGAACTACATTTTCTAACATCCATTGAAATAATTGAAATCAAGCAAATGTAGAGTAGGATGTTTATATCACAAGAAAAGAAGATAAAAGACGCATTTTACTCATGTGATAATTGCCGTGTGATATTTCGAACATTCTCAAACTGGGTAAAACTTTTAAATTTAATTTCTAAAATTTTTTTAAAGCAACATTTAGCTAAAAGATTTTGTTTTAAAATTAATTTCCCTGAATTTTTTTAATTAAGTTCTGGTTTTTATAATAAAAGCAGGACTTAATAAAAACAACAACAAGAGAATAATATGCTGTACAGAATAGAACATAGTACATCTGAATCTAGATTTATTGGCGCGAGTTTGCAGTTTGTTCATTTGATCGTTGCAGTGTGTTCATTTGACTAGGGGACGAAAAAGACATTTTCCCCCAATGATGTACGAAAAGTTTCATAAAAGTTTAAACAACTGAAGTACAAAAATCATTTAATTCCCGAAGTGAAATCTCATTACTGTAACAATAAAATAATGACATTAATGTTGTGCATTTTAATTATTTTATTTTTGAGCTAACAAAGCGAATCAAATCTGTGAAATAGCTCAAATTACTAGGTAAGTAGGAAAAGAAAAAGAATCTTATGATATTTAACAATTTTTTTTGTCGCAATTAATCAAAACGTTCAAACTTAAAAAATAAGTAAAGAAAAAACAAATGAAAACCCCCAAATAATTTGAAACTTTGTCCGATATCTCTGTTTAGAGTGATAACCAATAATTTAAAATTGTTCTGTGTTTTATTTGATTCATAGATGCAAAAGTAATGCATTTTTTTATTCGTCCTTATGAAATGGCTATTGAGTCGTGAAAACTTGACAAAATTCAAATACATAAATTATAAATCTTGACTTACTTTGTAATAAGCACTAGCTGGTACCCGGCGCGTTGCTGCCGCCGAAAAAAATAATATTAAGTGCAATCAATCCATAATTTGGCAATGTTTAATCAAAATAGGATGAACGGTACGACAGTACATAAAATGCGAACAAACAAATATGCATTTTTATACATTAGATTTGTGTATTCTTTTAGAACATAAGTTCCCAACGTGGGTAATAACTCCCCCTTGTGGGCGTTTGAAGCTTTCAGAGGGGCGGTGAAAGACCCAGAGAGAATAAGGGGGCGTTGATATGCCATGGAGGGGCGTTAGAGGATTAACCAAATATAGTTAACTTCAAGGAACGATTCCAGGATATTTTAAACATGGACATACCAGACTGGGTTTTGGATCCTTTTTCCAATGTCAACACAGCAGGATCACCTCAGTTAAAAGAAGAACTAATAGAACTGCAAGAAATGAGGATCAAAAAATTAAATTCAAGAATGGCTACCAATAATTTTGATGCAGAAGTCGATTTCGCAACTGTATTCAGGATTATGGTCGATTGTTATACGACTTCTGATAGCATTCCCAACTTCATATTTAGTAAAGCGTGGATTTAGTGCTGAGACAACACTGATTACGAAAAAGAGAAATCGGCTCCATATTACTGAACGCGGCGACTTACGATTGTTTATAAGTGAAATCGAGCCTAATATTAACAACCGCCTTAAAATGCATCAAATTCGGTCTTCTTATTAATTAAGTAAGAAATTTGTTGTCTTTAAATTTAAATAAAAATACTTTTAAATATAATTAAGTATGCGTTTTGATGGGTCTCTGAAACTGTCAGTTTATTTATTTAGAAAGCAATAGTTTATTATGAATTAATTCGTATCATCACAATCCCTGCCTGTCCTTATGACAGGTAAGCTAAAATTTTTATTCCTCTTTTTGTAAATAAAGAAGGAATTCCGTAGCATTTCAATTCCAACAATATTCTATCTATTAGAATTTTTTTTTAATTCTTGTTTTCATCATGCATTATGTACGCTCTTATTTCTCTGGAGTGCGAGGGGCGCGGGCGGTATTGAAAAATTCACTAGAAAAGGGGGCGCCAGTTCAAAAAAGGTTGGGAACCTCTGTTTTAGAATTATAAACTTGGCGTTCTTTCAAGGTGTTTTCTTGTTGAAAAACTTGGAGTTCTTTCAAAATGATAATGAATGAATTATTTACTGTATCTAGTGATCCGTTTAATATTCGTTCAGATTTCTCAAATTTAATTAAAATGTTGTCTTTTAAAATTGATTAAACCTAGGGAATATGTTTATACCATAAAATCGTTATAGTTGGAAAGATAATTTTGGAAAATTAAGATGATGCAAAATTATTTGTACTACAATATTTTTGGTAGTTACTGCGAAAATGCTACGATTAAATAAAAATTAAAAAAACCCAGGGTTTGTCTCCCCAAAACTTTCTCGCATCCTCTGTCATAAAGTTGTTGCCTCTGAGAATGACTTGAAAGACATTTGTGTACTAAAGCTCGAAAATATTAACCTTTCACTGGGATTTAGCTTTTCTACAGAATCTATTGTCTCCTAGGCGAACTATTTGGTGATTAATTCTTGGTAAATAAATGCGGTTGAAATTCGATTAAAATTTTTTTTTTAGATAATTGTATTATCCCTGTAACCATCCCAGAGATGTAAACAACAAACTGAGCAAATTTCCTCGTAAACGGAAGAACGGTGTAGGAAAGTATAAGAAATATACAGACAAACATTCATTTTTATTTATATAGGTTATTAAATATTTCCTCTACATGCATACAAAGAAAAATTTGATATGTTTACATAAAAATCAATATACCCAGTTTATTGTAAGTTATGCATTTATTTGGTTGGTCTAGAAGGCTCAAATATTGCTCTTGCTTTGTTCAGTTGAGAATAGTTATTATCCTTTACAATAATTAAAAAAATTCAATATTATTGATAGATTTTTAAAATATTTGCTTTTTAAGCAAATGAAGTGCAAAAATCATTCAACCCAGGAAGTGAAATCTCATTACTATAACAATAAAATAATAACATTAATGTTGCGCATGTTAATTATTTTTAGATGCTCATTCATTAAAAAATTTCATCTGAAAATACCAGCAATTAATCATGGGTCCATTTGTTAAGGAAATTATAAAACAATACATTGTCGATATTAAAATAAGAAAAATAATCCTAAATTTATTAATTTTTATAAAGATTGCAACTTTTTGCACTAATCATGGAATAGTGTTTTATTTTTTAATTAATTTAAAGTTACATATTTTAATGGATTCCTGGGTTTTTTTTTTCATTATATTTGGCTTTATTTGTATTTTATTTTTGTTGGTTGCTTGAATTGTTTATATTCTGCGCCTACTATATTCAACGTTGTAATTTTGCTTATAATTTGTTAAGTTTTTTAATATTTGAAAATAGTATTCACCCCAAATTCGAAAACCATTTGTATGTAACGATTTTGTTTTTCCCCTGGCCCTTTATAGAGGGTTTGCATCTAAATGGTAAAGCTTAGTCGATGAGAATGCTAAAAAAAATCACTGCCTTCATGGGTTGATTTCTCCGAGTTTAATTTAGTTCTATTGACAAACAACATAACTCTCAACAGTGGTCAGATGACGAGGATGACATCTGAGCTGGCTCTCCATTCTTGAAATTTTGACACCAGCTGGAGGATGTTCTGCCCGATGGATTTAATATGCACCAGATTCCCTTGCTGTTGTAATGCTACTTAGTCAAACCTAGCCGACCTGTTTCGATTAAGGCAGAGGTGTGCGCCTTTCGTTGTTAACGAGCACCGTTCAGGTGAAAGGACGACTTTATTTGAACACATATGACACAACCCTTTTCAAGGGGGGGGGAGGTTGAATTCATTCATACACTCGTTCATCCATCAGCTAGTCAGAATTGAGATCCAAATCAGAGATCAACTCATCCCTGATTCAATATCCCCAGAGGTATCGTTTTGTTATGGGAACTTGGAGGACATTGCAGTCACGATCTATTGAACGTGCCCCAACTGCCACTAGCCAGCACGGCGGTCTTTGGACTAGATGAGGACAGAACCCGTGACCTTTCGGTTACGAGACTGACGCTCTACCAACCAGGCTACCGCGGCCTTCCAGATTCCCTTACAAGACGATATTTCCATGGAATCGAGTTCGAACTGATCGAACCTGAACGGTTTCGAAGCTGTGGCTTTACCACCAAACTACAGTGGCCTTGATTCCTGTTAGAACATTATTTTAAAGAAATTTCAATTAATTCGTTATTATATTATCACCAAATTATTTAACATTTTCTCCATTTTGGCTTTGCTTTTTTATTACTTTTTTAATAATTGGAACGTCGTTTAAAGTGAATGTTGAATACTGCAATATTGTTTTAACAATTTTTCATTTCTATGTAAAAAAGAGTTTTTAAATTCATTTTGTTGGATTTTTTGGTGTAGAAATGACTTCGGGTCGGTCTAATATCACTTGGCCATACCAAACCGAATGAGATTTAGCTCTTTCGAATTAAGGCAGAAGTGTGCGCCTGTTACAGTTGTTAAAGAACACAGTTAAGGAAGAAGTAGGACTTTGTTCAAATACTTACGACACAGCTGTTGGAAGGTGATGTTGGCTCAGAATAGAACCCAGGACTTTTGGGTCTGAAGCCTAGTAACATAACCACAGGACAAAAGCAATTGCTCATTTCCCGCAGATGTTATCGGTCTTATTAAGATATCACCACAGACTCACCCTCCAGTGAGTTGATGAACGATATGCGTTGTTGTTGAGTGGTGATGAATTGGTTTGTTGAGTGAGTGGTTGGTGTATGAAGCTGTTGTGTCTAATGCGCCGTACCCATCTTTGTTTGGCGAGCGGGGAACTTTTTTATCACGCCAAGCGTTATGGCGAGCGTACGTGAATTGTTGAGTCAAGTGAGTCTGACGACTTTGGTTGCGTGTAGATGGCGCCACATCAGTTGCGTGAAGGTTGAAGGTTCATTGTTCGAGGTCACCTTGTGGGAGGTGAGATGTACTCTCGGAATAGAACCCGGGACCTTTGGGTCTGAAGCCTATTAACATAACCACAGGACAAAAGCAATTGCTCATTTCCCGTAGATGTTATCTGGCTTATTAAGATATCAACACACAACAATTTTTAGGGGGCTGTTGAACTCGTTCATCCATCCACAAGATCCCAATCAGAGATCGACTCATCCCTGATTCAGTACCCCCCAGTGGTTATGGGAATTTGGAGGACATATTTAACATGCTCCAACAACCATTATCCAACACGGTAGTCTTTGGTCGAGTCGAGAACAGAACTCGCTACCTTTCTGTTACGAGACTGACGCTCTACCAACTAGGCTGCCGTGCCCCTAGAGATGACGTAAATCCTTGAGAGATAATAGAAAAGATATTATTTTTCACTTCAATTTTTGATTTAAAATTCGTCAGTAAACATATTATAGACTCTTTATTATCACTTTCTTTCAAAATTCTCTCATAGATGGCACCATCGTATCAAGAATCTATCGATTAACAACACATTCTGTTCCAAAAATATAATAATAGTGAATGGTCACCAAGAATATGCAAATGTATAAAATGTAAATTTTTTATAACTTCAGGAAGTGATTGAAAAATCAATTATAAAATTCTCTCTATACAAACATGAATCAAGTAAAGCAAAATAAGCGTAAAATTGTTTCATCGATTCATTTTATGCATATATATTGCCGCATTGAAACGAAACATGGCCGAGTCTGCACAACTGAGTGGTTATGACGCTGGACTCATAGTCAGGAGATCATGCGCTCGAATCCCAGTAACTTAGCATTTATTTACCCCTAATTTCGTGTTCCAGAAGACTCTGGACCTTTCTTTCATTTACCAGATGAGTGCTCTGGGCTTTTCTTACTGTCTCCAGAAAGGTGTTCTGGAACTTTCCCTACCTGTATAAAAGCCGAAGATCTCTCAATCACAGTGTTCAGAATTGAGCTAATAAATTAATTTTACTCTACAGTAAAAGCTCTTTATTCGCGGGGTATATGTTCTATAAATATGCTGCGAATACAGAAACCGTGAATACGGAATGGTTATTTATATGGGATTATAGAAGATACGTTCCTAGGAGACAAAATAAAATAAATATATATATATACATAATAAATTATTATTTCCTGTCTATTCATGTTTCCGGTGGATTATTGTATTCAATTGAGTCGTCCATTCTGTATTTGTATAATTTGCTCCAGTCTTTAATCGTTCCATTAAAATGGATAAAATAGTCTTTGAGATCTGCCTTCTTTGCGTCAGAATCAAATGAATAATCTGAATGAGGTGAGTCAATTTTCATTTCTTAATCGTTAGTTCTACCTTATTTCTTAGTTGGTAATTTTACAAATATACTTTATTTATTGAGTAATAAGGTTGCTTTCATTCTGTTTGTTTCCATTCTCAAAAACACCGATCACGGCGAAGGCGGCTTATGTCAAAGTCCTCGGCAAAGTTGTTATATCTATTTTACTTTTTTTATTAGTCCAATGGACGGTATTTACAAAGGATATTGGGTTGGAATCCCTTTATTATTATATATGTACTTATTAGATCCGCGAGTAAAGAAATGTTTTGCCGCGAATATAGGAATTGGGTCACATTTTTTTAAATCAGCGAATAGTGAAAGCGCGAATAAGGAGATTTTACAGTACTTCCTGTGTCTTCTTGAGTTTTATCTACGTGGCACTGTTATAAAACGGTATTAACTGGAGCAGACATTTAAAAAAAAATTATATTATACATTTTTCAGGTTTCTCATTTAGTTAGCGTTTTTATAACTTAAAACTACTTCAAATGCCATTTTCACTTTTCGAAACAAAACCACTTCATGAGGAGGAAAATGTGCCTACCCATCCGAATGTAACTGCAAAGAACAAACCCACACATTTTGGAATACTTCACGGCGAAAATTGCATAAAGTCATCTGCTGGAGCTCGTGTCATTCCCGTTTGATTTCTTTCGAATGCTCTTTATTAATGTTTGTTGGATGCGTGCCAAGTTCACAGGTTGTTCTGTGTCATGAGGTAGAACATCTCTGAAGAGAGAATGGTTATTTACTGTAATAATAAATTCTTCGAAGCAAGTCACGGCTGTGGAAGCAATAAGGCCCATTCTTACGGTGATCATACTCGCCAGAAAATAATTTTCCGCGGAATGTATTTCGGAAAAGAATCGTTTGCATTCTTCTCATTTTCGTACTCTTCTGCATCCCCCCCTTTCGTTTGATGTTTTTATTATCTTTCCCTGATGTTTTGAAAACGATAGAATGAAACTAATGCTTACCACGCATTGTCTGTTAATCCATAATGTTTTCTGCAACATTTTCTCCATTTTTATATAATTGTTATGTATGGAAATTACTGCATCATTTCATAACGATGGTTTTAAGTAAGATCATTTCCAAAATATACGAATGGAAAACTATTTTTATACCCATTAGATGTAAGGTATAAATAAATTTTATTCTGATCATCAGCTTGATGTCTGGTTATCAATTCAGAATGAAAAGAAAATGAAAAGTCATGAAATGAAAAAAAAAAGTCATTTGCCTACAATATTTTTTTAATATATCAAATTAAAGATATCTTTCAGGCAATTTTATGCAAATCAATAATAATATGAATAAGAAAAATAGAGCAATTAACATTAAAAATACAAAAAGTAAACATTAGTAAAAATTTCAAATTGAATCGAAGAGTACTGAAAAGGCTATTTATAGTAATAAATAAAAATTTGACAAAAAAAAAAAAAAAAAAAAAATTGAAAAAAGCATATGGTGAAGCATAGTGTGCCCCCGAGTTCCTCGCCAATATGGCAACCCAACGGAACGTTCTTCTAGCAACCCTCATTCTTTTTTGTTTACTACTTTTTACAATAGTTGAGTTGTACATGAACTACAAATATTTCATGAAAAATGTTAAATAAAAAATATCGATTAAGGATTTTAATTTTGTTCCGTATTATAATTGAAAGTATATTTTTAAACAATTAATAAGAAATACAATTAAATTTTTTAAAATGTAAATACGAATAGGAAATATTTGTTTTTAATTGTTAATATTGAAAAATCGTTTGAAATCGTAATTTACGAAATCGTCTGCGTTCTCACATTAAAAGACAGCTGCAATGGAATTCTTTGAAGTTCTCGTTATTCTTTTGCTGCTGAAAAGTTCGTTCCATTGATAATTTGTTTGTTATGCAAGAATGGATGTCGGGTAAAGGTATTTTGAATCAGCAGAATGGATGAAGGGTGAGTTGAATATATATATATATATATATATACTTATAATAAAGCTCAATGTGTGTGTGTGTGTGTTGGCGCTCTACAGGCCAGACCGTTCGACCTACAGCTATCAAATTTGGTACATGTATAACTTGGAGGTCCGGAATGTGCACCTCGGAGCCCTTTTTTCGAATTTTTAATTAGAATTTGAATTAATTAAAATTTAAGTGAAATTTCGACGTTTTTCCGCTATAACTTCCGAAAATATTATCGCATAAACATGATTTTTACATCCATTTAAAGATTAAAAAATTAGCTTTCTAACGGTATCAGTCTTTTTAATTTATAACGTAAGCTTCAATTTTTAACGAATTTTTAAAGAAATATTTTAACCATGTTTTTATCACGTGACTGGATAAAATAAAAGAATGCCGGAAGTTCAAATAAAAAAAATTATCGCAAATAAATCTAAAGCAATACAACTTTCAGCACGTGACTAGATAAAATAAAAAAACATAAAATGTGATATTTTCTAAAAAAATAATTGCAAAGCAAAGGTTTCTTTAATCGTTTGCAATATCTAAATCATTTATTCCATAAATCATCTTTATTTACAGTAAACCTGATTGAATTTAGACAGGATATGCATTGAAATCCCGACTTAATGGCATATTTATGTAATCGTTTGCAATATCTGTATCATTAATTTAATACTTTTTTCCTTTTCTCGCTTTCTTTAAAAAACACATTTAATATTTTGGCCACATCATCGAAATTTTTTTTAATATTTTGGAAGCATAACCAATGATTAAAACTGACTGATTGATAAAAGTAAAGAATAATATTTGGAAAAGGTGTACTTTTAGAACTTTCCGTCCATCATCTTAAAGAAAATATTAATTTCAGGTCAATCAATGCCCGGAATTACTTCAAGGCTAATGAATATGTGATTTAATTGAAAATTTTAGAACGTTTTACACATGGCGAACCAGCTGGTCGCCAAAGGCGGCTAGTATATATATAAAAGCTGATGAAGTTAGGAAAGGATATGGGTTTGTATCTATTGTTCATGTTATCCACATTGTCCTTATTTTCAATGTGTTACCGAAGCTACCGAATTCCCACTCCCGTCGGTAGCGAAGCCGTAGGATGTTTTTTTAAGTTAAAAAATTCTTCCCTGTACCATCTTCAGAGGCCGAAAGGCACTGCATGCTTTAACATTTTCTCTATACACAGCAGACCGGCTCAGTCGGTTTGAAAAACTTCTAGGAAATTAAGATAAGAAGCCATAGAGATCACGAAGTTTAAAAAATAAAAATAAAAATCTAAGTAACAAATCAAATAAATCTCAAATCAAATCAAAATTCTAATACTTATCAGTTAAGATCATAATCATTAGTGATTCATAGAAGTGTTTGTTTATTTTGTCCGCCATCTTTATTGGCGACCTAGCATCCTTGGCGCAGAATGGGGCGCACTATTCTTTACTTTTACCAAGCATATTCATATTAGTGAAATACTTTTTATTTTATTTTACTTTTTATTTACGACCTTTTAGTCCTCAAACTTCATTATCTTGAATACTAACGACAGTTATTTTCTCGAATTTTTTACAAAGTGGCACCACATTCATCGAACCAAAATTCAATCAACTATTAAGCAATTGTTCGGATCAGTAAACATTGTCATCTATATCTATACTTATAACAAAGCTGAATGTGTGTGTGTGTGTGTTAACGTTCTACAGGCGAGACCGTTGGACCTACAGTTACTAAATTTGGTACATGTATACGTTGGAGATAGGGAATGTGCACCTCGGAGCCCTTTTTTGAATTTTTTAATAAGAATTTGAATTAATTAAAAATTAAGGGAAATTTCGACGTTTTTCGGTTATAATGACCTAAAATATTACAGCACAACCATGAATTTTGCATCAATTTAAAGATTTTATTTATTTAGTGATGATGATGTATCCGTGTTTCCACGGAAAGGGGGTGTAGTAGCTTCTGAAGGTAAAGACCCATGAGCAACTGAAGGCAGACATCTGACTACAAGGTTCAAATGAAATTGACACGCTCACATTCGATGGCAAAACCCTTTTTCACAACGGGGGCACATTCATAGAAATCGCAGATAGAACAACCAAGCTCGAACTGGGACTCGAACCCAGATCACGTGGAAGACCCGCACACACTATGTCACGATGCCCCAAATATTTTAGTATGTCATGTCATTTTTTATAATTCATTATGCTGCCTTTTGCTGGATATATATATATATATATATATATATATATAGTAGAAATTAACAAGATAAATGCCCTTAAATATGAAGGCGGTTATAATAATATTAGTTGAACATTTAAAAATAAGTAGAAAAGGAATAAAATAATACAATTTTTTTTCTTTCAATAATCTGGAGAAAGTCTTCAGAATTTAAGATCTAAATATATGATAGTATTTCTAATAATAATGAAGATGAATTTATGTGTGTTGATGCTCTAAAGGCTAGACTGCTTGACCTACAGCCACAAGATTTGGAGCATATATACCTAAAAGGGTAGAAATGTGCAACTTGGAGAGATTTTCTTTCTGAAATTTTAATTATTTAATAATTGAAAAATGGCGTTTTCCACGATAACTACCTAAAATATTACTACACGAAAATGAATTTTTGCACTGTTAAAAAATATAAAAAAAATCTCACTTTTTAAGATATTAATTTAATGTGTTAAAACTTCACCGCACTTTGCAATTATTAAAAAAATATGTTTTTAAAAAAAATCTAATTTTTAAATTTACATTGGTCCTCAAAACTGAAAATCCTTTTTATTGCTTCGTTAAACATTTTGTCACGTGATTTTTTTCCAGCTGTTGAAAATGAAAGAAAAAGATAATAAAAGATAAAAAATAATGTAATAGACAAGATAAATAAAAAAAGTGGTTAAAAGAGCCGGAAATTTAAAAGACATATGAACCGGATAGAAAGTCTGTAATTGCGCTGTGATATGGTGGCCCTATTTTTATTAGAAAAGTTCAAATATACTATGAGCAGAATTGAAGTAAGACATTTAAAATAACAATGGTGAATCATACATATGAAACTAATGGATTTTTACTAAAATTAAATATAAACAATATTTTCCGTGAACCAGCTGGTCACCAGAGACTACTGATCTTCATAAATAGTCGTAAAACAACATTTTTACTTCTGAATATCAAATATTATAGCCTTGAAAATGGTTTAGAGGTATTTTAACATATCTTAGTTTTTTTCTTTTCTTTTTCGCTTCAATATGGGTGACATTTTTGAAATTTTTCAATATTTCTTCTTGATATAAAAAATATTTTTTAAATATCAATTAACAAAACAAATGCACTTCAAATAATAAAATAGTAATAATAATACTGATAATACGTAAAAAATGAGGATAAAAAGCGATAAAAATCTCTAATGCCTAAGGTAAACCTTTCAAAGGTACCTAATATTCCCTTCCTTAAACTGACATGTGACAAAAAAATCCCTATTAAGAATTACTTAATAAAAGCACTGAGGAAAACATTCGCAGATTTTCATAGTCTTGATGGATACAGAAGAGTTTCATTGTTTTTCTCCGTATGCAAATCATGCATTTCCATGAAAAAATAAACTGTGGCTAATTTTAAATTTTCCTTCTTTCCTGCCGCGCATATACAAAATTATGTCACACACACACACACACACACACACACACACACACACACACACACAC
>JAPMOQ010031023.1:388855-422889 GCA_026543055.1 Argiope trifasciata
ACACACACACACACACACACACACACACACACACACACACACACACAGGGAGAGAAAGTCTCGTGATTCTTTTAGATCCGTTTAAATTGGTTAATGACTTCAATGAAATAAGACAAACAATGACTTAAAAATAATAATGTCATCATATGATAACTGGAAATTTCAATAGCAGATTTCCTTTTTTTAAATATTTATTATATTTAATACAAATGCACAAAAGATTGGCTATGATGTCAAAAGATCTCTAGCATTGCAATATTTCTGAACTTTACAGTTTAGAAAACTCAAATGCAGAGCTCGAGTCAAGATGTGTAGCATCAAAAATTTGATGCTGTTTGCACGAAGAGTCATAAAGGAGAGTCAAAAAGCCCAAGCCAATACATGCGCAGTCATGCCCTGACCCCTACGAAATATATAATCGCGTTTCATGATTTCAAGGATTATTAAACACACTGCCACTAAAATATAATGGCTTGAAAGAAATAGTCAGAAAATAAAATTGACCAGAAAATTTCAGCAACTAAACCGCTTTAATGTTTTTTTTTTTTTTTTTTTTTTTTTTTTTGTAAAAGACATTGCGTGCATGCTTTTTTGTTCTATCTTTCCCCCTTAGACTTACGATTTTATCGATTCGTTTAGTTTAGTTAACGTCCCGTTTTAAAGCAACATGAGGGCTATTTTGGGACGGACCTCGTCATTTTGAACCACGGTCAGGTGACGAGGACGACACCTGAACTGGCAACCCCCTCTCCACACCAGAGGGAGGACGTTTGGCCTGACAGATTTAACGTGCAAGAAACCCCCTCACACGATGGTTCTTCGGTGGAATCGAGTCGCGAACCTGATACCCTCCGGTTCCGAAGCCGAGACCTTACCGCCAGACCACCGCAACCCTTACCGATTCGTGCATTCATTGTAAATACACAAACCGGTGAAAAAATACATTAATACACAAATGTCAACGTAGGTTAAACGAGTATTATTTTATTTTCATGTTCAAAACTATTTATGATTTAAAAAAAAAAATTCTGATTATAAATATGAGGAAGAATTATATAAAATTGTTATTTAAGATTTCTATGGTAGTTTCTCAACCACTACTATGAATTACTAGCAATACCCGTGCGAGGTTATACGTAACATGATAAGAGTTATCAAACTGAAAACCTGAAATAAAGTTATCAAATGGTATCAATCATTAATATGAAAAACGTGATGATTTAGTATGTTTTATTTTATTTCGTGATAAGAATATTGCTTACTGAACCAGTATAAAACTCAAAACACAAGCAAACATTTACTTTTATAGGTATAAATAATAACCGTTTTGTAGAAAATACAATCGAAAACATCAGTATTTTCTAATATTAGTTAGTATTAGAATATTCTAATTATATTAGTTAATATTAGAATAATAAAAGAGAGCATTGATTTTCTTATTTACTTTTCTTTAAATAAATTTAATTTTACTAATTATTTTTTAATAAAATCTTATATAAATATAAAAAAATATTCCTTTATATTACGAATAGAATTAATTATCTTTATTGCCAGCCGGCATCCTGGCATAGAGGTAGCATGTTTTCCCCATAATCTGTGAGTCTCGGATTCGAGTCTCGGTTCGGGTGTGGTTTTTTTCTGTGTTCTATTCATGAGGTGTATAAATGCACCCCACCTGTAAAAAGGGGTTGTGCAAGCGAATGAGATGCACGAAGTAACTTAGTACTTTTGTCCCTAATTAGCGCTACTGAAAAAACGAGAGGCTCACTCGGCTTAAATCGCAGACAGATAACTGCAGTAGGCTTGTAAAGAGCAATAAGTAGCAACAACAACAACAATCTTTATTGTGAGGTACAGGGATAAGGAAAATAAACACATATACAAGATGTTATAAACCCAAAACCATATGAATAAAATATTTACAAAAAAGGAAAGTAGAATCAATTTATGAATCAGATATAAAATATCCAGGCAGAAAAAAGCTACTTATACACTCTTATTGCGCACCTCTCTTTCCCTTCCTTTGGACCACGGCGTTCTGGTGATAAGGTCTAGGCTTCAGCACCGGAGGGTTTTAGATTCGAAACTCGATTCCACCGAAGAACCGCCGTGTAAGGGTGTCTCTTGCATGTTAAATCTGTCAGGCCGAACGTCCTCTCGCTGATGTGGTGTGGAAGTTTGGAGAGGGTTTAGTTTAGTTTAGTTATATTAACGTCCCATTTTAAAGCAACACGAGGTCTACTTTGGGACGGACCTAGTCATTTTTAACCATGCTCAGATGACGAGGACGACACCTGAAGTGGCATCCTCCTCTCCACACCACACCACACCACACCAGCGGGAGGACGTTTGCCTTGACAGATTTAACGTGCAAGAGACCCGCTCACACGGCGGGTATTCGGTGGAATCGAGTGTCGAACCTGAAACCCTTCGGTTATGAAGCCGAGACCTAACCACCAGGCCACCGCGGCCGTTTGGTGAGGGGGTGCCTGCTCAGTTATCGTCTTCGTTCATCTGACAGCTGTTCAAAATGACGAGGTCCGTTCCCAAATTGCGTAAGCGTTGCTTTACAACGGGACGTTAATACAAACAAACAAACTTTCCTTCCCTTTTGGGCCTCTACAAATGCAGATGGGTTTGGGCTTTTCATCGATCTAGGATGAACAAGTTCTGGCAATAAGTAGTTAAAATAAAAGAATTTCATTTTTTTTTTCGTTGCCAAAACATCGGATCATGATTTTTTTGTCAGTTATCTTTTCCCTTTCGCATTATGAAATTTTGCCAATACATTATTTCAAGTCATAAAACAACTCTTTTAGAATAAATCAACCCCTCACATTCCAAAGGACAAAAAAAGTATTTATAGGCATTTTTCGACAATTTTTTTGGGGGGGAGGGATGCCGCAGTGTCCTGATGGCAATCAAAGGTGATATCAAAGGCAATGAACAAGCTGATCTGGCTGCCAAAGATGCTCCTATCAAACCTACAATAGACATTGGAGAATCCGACAGATCAGTCAAAAATCGTTTTCGGAAATTTCTCATCGATGAATGGCAATCAAGATGGGGAAATAATGAAACAGATTTCTTTACTTTCAATATATTTACTCAAGTAAAAAGTAATAGATGTATTGACAAAAGATATTTAACCCAGTTAACCACAAACCATGGACTTTCCCCGCATTACTTCAAAAGATTCAACTTGAGGAACTGCAGTTATAGATGTGCTAATGATTATGACGACATTCCCCACTACATTTTCCATTGCCCTATTCTTCATCATCTCAGAAAATTTATTAAACCTCAACAACGTATCTCCCAAATCTTGTCAAATCATAAATTGTCTTTAGAAGCCCAAAATATCTTGAATTTCCCGTATCACAACGAAAGCAGAATTTTCCAAACGGAATAATTATTTATATTTCATTTTTTCATTTATTTATTTTTCTTATTCTTTTATTTGTCTTTCCTTCTATGCTTTAATTTATCTTTAAAGCTTTTATTATCTTTCTCTCAATGCTTTTATTTCATTTTAATGCTTTTTGTAGCGCTGCCTTTAGCTTCTTGTACGTGAGCATAGCAAAGTTATGTTTGAATAGCGAATCTTTTGATAGCTATTTAAATTCTTTTTTTTAAAATTGTAATTGTAAGCTTTTCACCCGTTTAACGCCACTTTGGGCGCACACCTAATCATCCTCAGAATAGTTTTGCCATGGGACATTTAGTTAGGCGTCATCCTTGGTGGCATCTAAAGGTATCTCTATTGTAAATAGCCTGTCTTGTCCTAATTGTTGATGTCTTTTCTGCATTCTTTGCTATATAAATAAATTTGTTGTTTTTATTCAAAAGCTTCGTTTCTTTAATTAGTGACCCTAGACACTGATCTAAATGAGGTTGAATGGGCATTTTGCCCCATATATTCCTACATTTATTGTCACAGAATTAATAAAATATCGCTTCTTAGTTGAATTATTCATTGAATTTGAATAAAAAATCTCTATCGCCCTTCTTGCACAGAAACTCTAATAATTCTAACGATAGGTGATTGAAATAGCTTATGAAAGTAAAAACATAACATGAATATAATTTCTTAAAACATGAAGATATCTTATTTGAATTTGTGAACAATTAGAAAAAACTATTGCACCTTATTCACTTGGGTTTTTCTGACAAGTGTAGAACAAATGACAAGTTTAATAATGAGCGACGGTTTCATTAGATATCTGATTTAATGTCTTCCACATCAATCGCATTGTCTTCGTATTCGATCGATCCGAAAATAATCAGCAAAATGCGACGTGCCCTTGGCACCATGGAATCATTTATTCGGCCAAATATCTTTCCATCTACTCAAAACATAATTGAGAATTTAGATTGTTTAAAATAAATTAAGATGGATTTTAAATTTAGGTCTCCGATTTTAAGTTTAGAGATTGTCATTTCACATCATTATGCTTGTCTTCACAAATTTAATAAATTTAGATTGCGTTTAATTTTTTCGTTGAAGATTATGTAATGCACTCGCATAAAATTGTGGGAAAGGAAATGTGACATCGCTATTATGTGGGATATAATGGACTATTACAACAAAGTTACTTTGAAAATACAATCAGTGATGCTTTATTTTTATTTTGAGTTTAGTTTAGTCATATTAACGTCCCATTTTGAAGCAACACTAGGGCTATTTTGGGACGGACCTCATCATTTTGAACCGCGGTCAGATGACGAGGACGACACCTGAGCTGGCACCCCCTTCTCCACACCAACGGCAGAACATTTGGCCTAACATATTTAACGTACAAAAGACCCCCCTACACGACGGTTCTTCGGTGGAATCGAGTCCCGAATTTGAAACCCTTCCTTTCCGAAGCTGAGACCTTACCACCAAGCCACCGCGACCTCATTTTTACTTTGAGAGGAAAGTTGCTAAAATATCTATTGTTGAATCTTATAATTTTAAAAATACAGTCAAATATATCGCGTCTTGATGCGGTTCATACTTATTAAATGGACGATTTTTGTGAACTGTTTTTCATATCCTAAATGTTTTGTATGCACGTAATGAGGTCGATATTTATCTTGAATTGGTATAAGTATTTTGATATGAAACGTGATAGATAATTTGGACGTAACATGTTTTTTTTTTATATTTCGAGAATTATTTTAATGTATTTTTTACTTCTTATTAATGTCAGCGTGCTGGCATAGGAGACGTGCTTCTTCTGCGTGATCTGGAGGCCATGGGTTCGAGTCCCGGTTCGGGAGGGGTTATTCTTCCTCTGTTCTATGTGTGAATGTGCCCTCCTGTAGAAAAGGGTTGTGCAAGCGAATGAGTGATGAGTGAGTGGGAAAGTCGTACCCCTGGCCCTAGTTGGCGCTACTAAATCAAGAGACGCACCCTGCAGGCTCAAATCTCTGTCTTCGTAACAGCGGGCTTACCCAATGGTAAGTGGTGTAAGAAGACACAACTATTGTTTTTTCTCTCAAAATTGTCTTTCTTTCTGTTTTTTTTTTGATTATATGAATGTGTCGAATTTTATTTGATAGAAGAAAAAATAGGATCGAAAAGAATCTCCTATAAAAGTTCTCTTCTTTCCTAATAATACGTGTTTTATTATAAAAAATATATGTTTAAAAATAAGATTCCAAGCGAAGATTAATTCGTTGTTTCAATGCCTAATAGCAATAATCTGATTCATTTTAGAATTTTAAAAAAAATGCGGAGTTATTTTTATGCAATTTCTTCTAGATCAGAGGTTTCCAACCTTTTTTGAACTGGCGCCTCCTTTTCTAGTGAATATTTCAATATCGACCCCCCTCCCACTCCAGAGGAATAAAAGCATACATAAGGCATGGTGGAAAAAAAGAAAAAAAAATTCTAATAGATAGAAGATTGTTGGAATTGAGACGCTACTGTATTTCTTCTGTATTTAAAAAGAATAATAATAATAAGAGGAATAACAATTTTACCTTACCTGTCAGGCAGAGATTTTGATGATACGAATTAATTCATAATAAACTATTGCTTTCAAAATAAATAAATTGACAGTTTCAGAGACCCATCGAAACGCATGCTTAATTATATTTAAAAGTATTTTTATTAAAATTTAAAGACATCAAATTTCTAGCTTAACTAATGAATTTGACGCATTTTAAGGAACTTGTGAATATTAGGCCCGATCTCACTTAAAAACAATCGTAAGTCGCCGCGTTCAATAATATGGAGCCGATTTCTCTTTTTCGTTACCAATGTTGCCTCAGCACTCAATCCACGTTCTGCTAAATATGAAGAGAAGAATGCTATCAGAAGTCGTTGAACAATCGACCATAATCCTGAATGCAGTTGCGAAATAGACTTCTGCAGCCAAAATTCTTGAATTCAATTTTTAGATCCTCATTTGTCGTCAGTTCTATTAGTTTTTCTTCTAACTGAGTTGATCCTTCTGTGCTAGTACTGCATCTGGTATGTCCATGCTTAAAATGTCCTGGAATCGCTCCTTGAAATTATTGTACACTATATTTGGTTATTACTCTAACGCCCCTTCGAATGTCGTCCTCGTCATCTGACCTTGGTCCAAATTTACGAGGTCCGTCCCAAAATAGCCCTAGTGTTGCTTTACAACGGGACATTAATATAACTAAACAACTAAACAAAAAGAACTAACGCCCCTTCGTGCCATATGAACGCCCCCTAATTTTCTCTGTCTTTTACCGCCTCCCTGAAAGCTTCAAACGCCCACGAGGGGGCATTATCGCCCACGTTGGGAACCTATGTTCTAGATTATAAATTACACCAAAAAGACTTATAAAACATCGTTCTGTGAGATGCGTGAATGTGCGCTCTTGTAAGAAGAAGTTGTGCAAACGAATGAGTGATGCGTGAGTGGCAAAGTCATGCTCATGGCTCTATTAAAACAAGAGACGCTCCCTGTCGGCTCAAATCGCTGTCTTCGTAACAGCGGGCTTGTGCAATGACAAGAGCTTTAAGAAACCACTATGCTTCGTCTTCTTTTTTTTTTTTTTTTTTTTCAAACTCATTTTCGATCTTACGTGTCGCATTTCTTGTCTTTCAAGTTAAGAAAATATTATTGTTTTTATATCAATATTATTTCTATACCATATTGTCTTGTATCAAATATTATTGTCTTTATATCAAAGAGGGTAAGATTTCTCACCCTGAGAAAAGACAAGAGATTTAAGATGACCACTTGCAAGGCGCGACCGTCAAGTATTGGTTTTTCTGTCACATGGAAGAATTCAGGACCAGCCCAGCTTATTGGCATTATGAGATCTTTTAAAATCAAATGAAAGTTTTATAAAGATTAAGTGAATGCCTTCAAAATGAAGGTATTTGACAGTCGACTATAATTTTTGAAGGTTCGAAAGGTCTTTTCCTCTTGCGTTTGCTACGAGGCTCAGTAGTTACTAAAATGAAAAGGAAAAAATCAATTCAAAGAGTATTTTTTTCTCAAAATGCCCGGGTGCTGTTTACGACCCTTCTCCCCTTTCTGGCGTTTAGACTGAAAAAAAAAAAAAAAAAGAAACAGTTTTCGGAATGGTGTTAGATTTTTTTGTCTTCAAAGAGGAGGGAAATAAGTTTTTTGTCTCTCTTTCAGATTGACCGCGGGCTCTTTCAATGATGACGAGATGTTTTTCTGAAGGTCATGTTCCCTCTCTATTTTGTTTTCGGGGACCGGGAGCGATTTTCTTGTTGTCTTTTTCGACTTGTCAATGAAACCATCTTTCCTCTGTCTGGTCTTTTTTCCCACGTCAACACTGTTCTTTTTTTCCTTCTTTTTTCACTATTTTCTATGTACGTGAGATTCTTAACGCATTGGAGTGGATGGCTCTTAAGGGAGCAGGAAATTACTGGAAGGGTTCCTTTTTACAATCCGATTTTCAATTTATATCAGTAAAAAGCATGCACATTCCTTGATGATGCTTTCTTTTTCTCTGTAATTCAACGTTGAGATGCTACATGTTACAGAAAATCAGTAGTGATGAATATAATATTTTTTAATATAGTAATGAATGTACTTTTTTGAATATGGTAATGAATGTAAGATTTTTGAATATAATAATGAATGTAGTATTGGATATAGTAATGATTAGTATTGAATATAGTAATGAATGTAGTATTGAATATAATAATGATTAGTATTGAATATAGTAATGAATGTAGCATTTTTGAATATGGTAATGAATGTAGTATTGAATATAGTAAGGAATATTATTGAATATAGTAATGAATGTAGTATTTTGAATATAACAATGAATGTAGTATTTTTGAATATGGCAATGAATATAGTATTTTTGAATGTAATAATGAATGTAGTATTGGATATAGTAATGACTAGCATTGAATATAGTAATGAATGTAGTATTGATAATAGTAATGAATAGTATTGAATATAGTAATGAATGTAGTATTTTTGAATATAGTAATGAATGTAGTATTTTTGAATATAGTAATGAATGTAGTATTTTTGAATATAGTAATGAATGTAGTATTTTTGAATATAGTAATGAATGTAGTATTTTTGAATATAACAATGAATGTAGTATTTTTGAATATAATAATGAATGTAGTATTTTTGAATATGGTAATGAATATAGTAATGATTAGTATTGAATGTAGTAATGAATGTAGTATTTTTGAATATAATAATGAATATAGTATTTGACAACTCTGCATAATCAATCATAATGACATAAAAAAAGGATACGCATAGATATAAAATGTGACTACTATCCTCAAACTCTGATTAAATATTTTTTATCTTGTTGATTCAATATTTGAAAGTGATAAACGCTTTTCTTTTGATTCTTATATTTATTTATTTTAACAACTATCAAATGGAATTGGAAAAAAATGTCTTCAAAGAGCTATTCATATTGTGTATTTTAAAAGCATGAATTACTAACTTCAAAATTTAAAATTTCTATTTGAATAAATATGAATTTTATCTGGTTACATTTCTTTTTGTCTTTTCATATATATTTGTGCATTTAATTGTGTTTTGTTTCTTAGTATTTTACTTGCCTTATAGAAGTTATCCAATTGAATCAATTATTTTCCTTTGCCGAACAAAAAATGTTTTTTCTTTGAAAGAAGTCTTAATTTCATAATAGCACATTGGATTCCATTAATATAAACTAGTGACATGTAAAATATTAACTATTTCTTAATAATGGGGAAAGTTTTTATTTGATTCTGTTTTACTAGTCCACTTTATAGAGAGACTCAATCTATAAATTAAAATAGGTTTAAGTCAATCTCTGAAAATAGTACAAGAATATATGATTAATATATGCTCATATAAATTGGAAGTAACTTATAAAGATCTTAATTTTCGATAAAGAGATCAATCAGAGTTGAAGAAAATTATTTCTGGATTTAAATTTGAACATCACTTTTTCTTAAAAGATAATAAATAAAGTTAATTTCTAAAAATCTCTTCCCTTTTTTTTTTGGAAAATTAACTAAAAAATGCTAAGCAACATTTTTTTACATTTTTTTTAAGTTTCCCAAAAATTCGTAAACATTTTCAGACAAAATTTTAAAAATTATCAAAAAGTATTTACAAAAATTCTTAAGAATTAGTAGTTTTTCTCAAAACCTGCAATTTTATCATAGAAATTGCAGCCATCAAAGCATCACTAGTTTTTTCATACAAGCGTGTAAAATAGAATGTTTTCAAAGCATAATCATAAATAAAATCTCCGATAATATCATTTTATTTAAAGGAACGTACAGGTCCTTACTGAAAAATTTATTTCTCAAATTGTCGCAGAAATGAAAGACTAAAGCATAGTTATTAAATGATTCCATGGCATTTTTTTTATTTAATTTGAATATTATTAGTTGATTTTTCTATAATATTGTGTTTTTAAAATGTATAAATTACCACTTAAAAAAACATACTACATATTACATAACTTTCAGGCTTATTTAAGTTATAATTTTTTTTCTGCTAAGAAATACGACGTATTAGCATATTTATTCTCTAAATATATTCTGAAATTGTAAATGTCTATTTCATTACAATGTTTACTTTAGATCTGATGAACGTATTTTTAATTCTACCAAATATTCACAATAACATCGCAAAAACTTAATTTTCATATTAATAAAAATATTTCAAAGAAAGTTTTTTTAAAAAAAATCTTAAAGTAAGATAATTCCATGTTTAAACATATTTACCAAAAAATATTATTGGAATTATGTAATTCCCTTGTTGATAAAGAAACTAATTTTGAACTAAGATCACTTTTAATACCACACTCAGTAAAAATGAAGTAACTAAAATAAACCAATTCATTTCATTTCTTTTAGAAAAGAAAAACATTCATTTCTTCTGGTTAAATCATCTTACCATCCTGGAAAAAGGGTCCCTCATAAGACCACAGTTTCTGCTCTCCAGGATCTTAATCCTTTAATCCCACCGACACGGCTCTCTCTGCGATAGTCTCCTTTTTCCTCGAAGGAGATCTTCAGGTCCTGATTGATCATATTTATTTGCGGACTTTCCTATTCTAGAGATTTGAGATAACTTCTTTGCATTTTCCTTTGGAGGAAGGTTGGCTGTTTGGGACATTATAAAGTTGTTGAAATAAAATTCTACAATAGCTTTATTCTTAAGGTATCCGACTACGTTAAAAGCAAACACTGGTTATCGACTACATTGGCGATTTTTTTTTTATTTCTTGTAGATCAGATTTTCCTCTTTCCAAAACTGTCCATCTTTTCTTGGAAAAGGAAGGCTTGACCTATATGAGAATTTTAAACAAATATTTTTCAGCTAAAATTTGTCTCTAACTTCTATTTTCTCAAAACTTTCAGTTTCATTCAAATTCTCCACCGTTAACAAGATTTCACGAAAACTAACCGAGGTATTTACGTAAACATTTCAGAGCGTGTTTTAAATAATATTGGCAATGAAATGAACAAATGATTTTATTGTTGGTGAAATAGTTTGTCATTTAAAGGTGTTTGTAGAAAAATTAACCTGTGAATTTATTAAAAAATGCATATATACGTATATTTTTTACTCATAACTTCTTTGCATCTCCAGATTTTTCTTAGATTTTGGTTCATTTCATTCATCCTTATATTCTATAACTTGTGTGCAAAGAAGAATAGGATTGCTGCATAATCATTTTGCGTAGAGTGTTAACCGTTTGGGTTAAATTTCAACAAAATTATTGCAAATTTTTCTATTCTCAAAATATATTCTATTTTCAAATAATGTTTTGTATTTATCGTGTTTATAATTTACAATAATCTAAAAATCTTAAACAGTTTTTAAGAAAATCCAATTTTCCAGAAATTTTCTTTCGAACGTAGACGGATACTTTAAGTGACAGAACAAGAATCCTTCTAGTTTTCTTAACAAAACAGAAAATTAACAGTATTATCAGAAAAGTGCCCCAAAACAAAGCTTCTAGATATGACGCATCAATTCCGTAGTTATTCAAATATTTACAGCAATTTTCCAGAATTATTAACTGCAGTGAAAGCTCTTTATTCGCGGGGTATATGTTCCACAAATATGCCGCGAATACAGAAACCGTGAATACGGAATGGTAATTTATATGGGATTATAAGGGATACGTTCCTAGGTGACAAAATAAAAAAAAACATATATATAAAAAATCAATTTAATTGAAGTTTTTGAGCATTTTGATTAATTATCTTAAGGCTTAGACAATGGTTTGAAGAATTTTGTAATTTTCTCTTGCTTGGCAGTTTTTAAAAGCTCCTTCTATTCAGACAGATACGCAGCAGTGGCATTAGAAATTTGTCTCTTAAAAATAAGACTTCGTTCCGTAGACGTTTATAAAGAAATCGCGAAGCTCATTTGCCATTCACTAAGATTTTTCAAATGAAATGTCACGTTTCCAGTGCTTGTTGAAGCCTCTTCTTCAATGAGCTGTGAATTTAATATTTCCTCCAAGTCGGTTTCAGTCAGATCTTCATCTTGCGATTCAAGAAATTCCTGAATGTCACTTGATTCTATCTGTTCGAACCCATATCTTCCAATTCCATTCGCGATTTCGGCTATGTTTGCAATTAACAATATACTTTAGACGAAGTTGTAATAAGATCTATTTTACCTTTTTTATTAGTCCATTGGACGGCATTTACAAAGGATATTGGATTGAATACCTATTGGAATCCTTTTATTACTATCTTTGTACTTATTAGATCCGCGAATAAAGAAATTTTTCGCCGCGAATATAGGAATTGGGTCGCATTTTTTTAATCCGCGAATAGTAAAAACGCGAATAAAGGAACCGCGTATACGGAGCTTTTACTGTACAATAAAAAATTTTGTGCAAATGATTTGAATTCTAAAAATTCCCAACTCCTTTTAAAACGGGGTTAACATTTCTCTTTCAAAAAGAAAGAAAAAAAAAAAAGAAATATGTCGAAGTTCTGTAAATTGATCTCCATCCTTCTGATTTTAGAGAAATTATTAGAAAAACTATACACTAAAGATTTCATTTTACTCGTAATAAAGAGAAAATGCTACTTCCATACCATTTTGGTTTCATAGATGGCAAATAAATAAATCCTTAATTAATGAATTAATTAAATAAATAGTAATAAATCAAATAAATAAATAATTTATCTCAAATTTTTGTTTACAAGAAGTTACAATGAATGGGGAAAGTCAAGTTTTATTTAATGGGCTAATGGAGTTAGACCTTCAAATGTTTTTTTAAGTTTTAACTGTCTATTATTGTTTTTGATTTTTAAGTAACTTGGGACTGATTTCTAATCCTGTTATGAATATGATGTAAATTTTTTTCTACATTTTCTTCTCTAAAGAATATGATGACGTCAATTTTATTCTTTGTATTCAGAACTGAGGCATCAAGTTTTTCTTGAGAAGAACTGAGTTCGTAATTTAATATTTGGATGTATGTTGCCTGCATAATATTGTAATTTTGAAGTATTTGTCAGATGGGCGTGGAGAGTTTATTATATTGAAAATTGTATTGCCTTATCATCACGAATGGATGCTAATTAAATATTTTTATATCTGCATTATAAATTATCTATTTGTAAAAAAACGCTATTGGTGGATCACAATGACTACGAAGTGGTTATGGGAGGTTAGTTTATTACCTTAGTACTGTTTCAGCACTAATCGAAACACATGTAGAGGCGTGTAAAAAATCCCCATCTTGCATCCATTCCGTCTTTAATACCTTGCTGCTGTAATTCTAGTATTCTGCAACATTGCAGAATATACCGAATATATTTTGTAAAGTTAGGAAATAGCTTGAATGTTTAATACACCCAATGATTAATTCACTGCTTCAAATGCTGTGTTTTACATTTACTTGAAGACCAGATTTAAAATTCAAATTCTATCTATCTCACGAATTGCTTAAGATTTGGTAGAAAAACCACCTGCTTGAAAATTTGGTCATGCCGTCAAATTTTTATAGAATGCTTTTCTTCTTGTGTACAGGCGATCACCATGCCACCACTGAACATAGTCGTATCCATAGGATTTTAACCTGTATAGTCAAGTAATGTTTTAATCAGGATATTTTTTTATAAACAAGTTTTATAGAATACCGCCTGAAAGCTTAATTTAATTTAGCTACATTAGCGTCTCGTTCTGAAGCAACACTAGGGCTATTTTGGGACGGACTTTGTCGTTTTAAACCGTGGTCAGATGACGAGGACGACACCTGAGCTGACACCCTCCTCTTCCCACCAGCGGGAGGACGTTTGGCCCAGACGGATTTAACGTGCAACAGACCCGCTTACACGACGGTTCTTCGGTGGAATTGGGTTTCGAACTGAAATCCCTCCGGTTCCGAAGCCGAGACCTTACCACCATGCCTCCGCAGCCCATACAGCCTGAAAATTTGCCTTGGAAAATGCATAAAGCAAATACGGGCGCTTTAGAGGTTGTAGCAGAAAAGTCTTTGGATTAGTCACGAAATGTATATCAGAAAAATTATCAGGAAATACTTGAAATGATGGCGGTTTTTTTCAAAGGATGGATCCCATTCATGAATTTGGATTAAGTTTTTGAAGCTTTAAGGTAGGCTCACACGAGGCTAACTACTGCGCACAGTCGTTGCCTCTCTGCTGTTGTCCGAGCATTGTCCTCATGTGATCAGTTGAGACAACATTTGTTCAGACGGGACAATCATTTGCCAGTGTCCCGTCGTTTCTGGAAGAAGGCGTGATCTCCTATTGCCGGGAATAATAAGCCTCTTGTGAACCCACCTTTATTGCTAAATATTACGCTATTTCCATGCTTACTATTAAGGAAGATGAATCGATTGAAGTTATTGGTGGGCCAATACACAGCAGTATTAGCTTTGTCGCAAATTAAATTATAAAAATATAGAAAATTTATGAATTATTTAAATACGAAGACTATAATATATGTTTATCTATAATTATCATAATCATTATTAAATAAATTAAATTATAAATAATTAACATTATATTGGAATATTAATTTTTGTTTAGCATTCACATTCCACTAAAAGTAATAATGTTTTAACTTATATTTGAAGTTTATTATTTCATTATAATTGAATAATTTGGTTTAGTTATATCAATGTCCCTTTTAAGGCAATATATCTATTTTGGGACGAATTTCGTCATTTTGTGTGGCGTTCGGGTGGCGCTTAGTGTACTGGCCCCCTTTTCAAACTTTTGATCCGCATTGGTGAGTGTTTAGCACCGACGGCTTTATCATGTGCCAGGCCCGCTTGCAAAGTGATTTTTTTGGTGGACTCGGGTTTGGAACCTGAAACCCTTTGGTTCCGAAGTCACGACTTTACCACCAAGGCCCTTATAATTGTATGCTTCTATTTATAAGGATATTATTATTAAATAATAATTATGATTATCGTAGTTATTAAATAATAATTAGGGTCAATTTTTCAAGAATTTCATTACATCGGGCTTTTTTTTTTCTTGAAATTTTCAGATCAAATTCGTTTTTCTGCGATATACGAATCATTTATTAAAAGAGAAGCACTGTTGTGGCGGCTTTTCACTAGGGAACGATTTTTGTTCCCTTATTTATTATTGCGAATTTATATTTTAAAAAGTGGTGGCAAAGCCAAATTTTTTTTTAAAGTTTTGATTGCATATTTAATTTTCATGTATATTTAATTTGTTAAGTAGTATTGTGTTTTTTTGTAAATAATTTATCTTCAATCAGAACTCAGAGAAGTGGTATTCTTCAGGCAGCAATAAGAACTATTTGTCCTGAAAGAATGAATCATTTTCTTCTGTCATTTAATGACTATTCTTTTTTAAACAATTTTTGTGAAAACGAATTCTGAATTCGAAAAGAATGAAAGAAAAAGGCAGTTGTGTTCTGGCTATGAAGGTCTATGTTTGTTTTAATTAAATCTTTTTCCGATATCATGAAGTTGGCTAGTTCTGATGTGAGATGGAGTCTATATTAATTATGTTAATGTCTGGGGCAAAATCAATCTGCACTTCATTGTGAGGTATCGCAAAATTTCTATATTCACAACTTTGTGTGTCCAACTTCGTCACTTTGCTTGAAGTTTGTTTCTGTTAATTTCAGCTTCTATTAACCCTTCCGTCAGCTGGGATTCAAATCTATTTGTTTTGAGCTGAGAACTTGACATGCTCAGTGCAGGAGTCAAGTGAAACGAGCCAATTTCATCCGGGGCTAATTCACACCTTTTCACTCCATTTCCCTTTTTCCGGCGGCGAAAAATCAACATGTTGCTTCCCTGGCGAGCTGGGAACTTCATTTGGCGACCGCTCTTGGCGCCCTTCCCCGATTTCTTTGAAGAGTTGCGGACTCGGCTCTTAAATCCTCGCGATGCTCCTGCTTTCCGCGACTCCTCCCGCTGCTCAGAGATCGCCGGGCTCCGAACCTTTTTGAAGGGGACGAAAGGGTTGTTTCGAATATTTGTGGTGATAAAAAGTATATGATTATTGACGACAGGTGTCGCAGAAACTGTTTAAGTGATTGGTAAGTTGATTTACTTTTTTATTTCAGAATGTTCAATGTCATTTTACATTCCAGTTGATTTTAATGTATGTGGTTCAAAATTTGTAAATGAGTTTTTTAACAATGCGGTTTTTTTTACATGACAAACATTATCCATACAAACTGTTTAGTTGTTTTTTAATTATACAATCTAGTATAGTAATTCTTCGTATTATTTTTTTAAGGTTAAAATTAGTTGTAGGTATGCGTGATGAAAATTGGACTAGTTTTTATTAGTATTGATTTTATTCATTAGTTATTTTTAATGTATTAATGTAAAAAACTATTTTATTGGAAGGTAACATTTCCAAATTGTATATTTTGTGTTGTCACTTTTTTGCAACAGTTGTTTCATTTGTCTTTAAAAAAAGAAAAGTTTTCATGTCAAAGTTTTCTGGCAAAAGTTTAATTGAGTAATATTTAAGAGTTTCAACTTTAAAAAAAATGATTGAAATACGAAAGAACATTCAAGTCATTTGAAATCCCATGTATATTGTTATATCATGAATAAATAATTCATTTGAAAATAACGAGCGAAATGCGGATTTAAACCAAAACTTTCAATTTAATTGCTGCAAATGCTTTGCAACTTGCATATTCAGATTTATAAGTATTCAATTTCAATAAAAATGTTACTGCATTTTGATAAAAATTAAATAGAATAAACAAATTATGTGGAAGTTTTTAAGAGTTTCATTTACTAAGTTGTTTCTTGTTGAGACTCTCTTGGAATAAAAAGCGTTATTATTATTTAATTTCAACGTTATAGGAACTATATTTTCCCACAATTTGTTAGTTTAAAAATCAATAACATTCCGAAAATTTTCTGCTCTATTTCGATATTTTTTCTGATTGGATCAAGCATTTCGACAAATGATATGAAGAAATAATCATCGTATCTTCTGAAAACAAGACAAATTTGGGCCTTGTTTTCAGGAAGTACTGTGAAAGGCTGATTTTTAATAAGTTCCTTTTGTATCCTTTTCAATAAATAAATTTGAATGAATTATTTGAAATGCTTTCTTTTCAAAACTTTTTCTTTTAAAACTAATTTTTTGAGCAAACCTTTCCAGTAATTTTTCTTTTAGAAGATTTTTCGCTTAATAAATTTACTGTAAAATTCAATATTCTAAAGTAAAACTAAAGAAGAAGAATAATTTAAAAAATTCTATGAAATTTTTGAACACGTTTTTGCTAAAATTTTACTATACATAAAATTCATGTCTGTATGCGAGTTTTGAAAAATTTCTTCGGGTTCTAAAAGTTTGGATACTATTTGAAATTTCTTCGGCGAAGAGTTTTTGAGTTTTGAAAATTCAGCAAGTTTCTATTTCAAATTGCGATTTTTTCATTGCATATATTGTTTATAAGCTTTTTATATCAATTTAAATTCAAAGGTCAATGGGGAGTAAAAATAATTTTCCAATTGAGGGAGTTTTTAAATTTTTGAGTCCTTCCGTAATCAATGAAGTAAAAGTGTGAATATAATTTTGAAATTTTTGGTTTTTAAAATTTCATTACAACTAGATTTTAAATGATTTGCGATTTCATTTTCAAAGTATGTACAAAGATTCAACGCAATTTTAAAAATCAGTAATTAATGGATATTGGAATACAGCTCTTGCAATCAATACATTGGTTGCATGATTTATCAATTGAAACGCATTGTGTTCTGAAGCTATTGGAGTTATTTTTAGTAAAAAATCAGACATTGACATAAAGCTGCAGTGAATCATCTCCTATTAAGAAAACAAAGATTTGAAATGAATCCTCAATTTTCAAAGCAGTAAACATAATTTTTTTATGATTCAAGGGAGCATGTTCTGCAAGATATTACTGCTGTGAAAAGGGGATATTTTTGCAGAGCACAGATAATCTCGATTGTTTCTCACTGCATTGCTGTACATCCAGTAAACAGTTTTATGATGTGTTCACTAAGTTGTATGCAAGATGCGGTTTGATTAGTATCCAATAAATTCTGTTTTCTCGATTATATATATATACAATATATATAAACGAATTTGGAGACAATCAACTCACACATGCCTTCCTTTATTTCCGAATGATTGGATGAATTTTTCAGAATTGCAAGATTTTTCTGCAAAACGAAGTTTAGCCCATTTATTCAGTTATCCAGAAAGCCTTAAAAAACGTCTGGAAATTCTAAATTCCAATGAGACAGACAGATCCATCCCTTGAAAAACACAAAAACAAAGATTGGAGCTGCCTTTTTTTGGAACCAAATGAACAAGGATTTTTTTACCCCATGTAACTTGCCCATAGTCCTCAAATCGGAGCAACACCCTTTTTTGTAGCAGCAAACCCTTCAATTCAAGAAATACCACCTTTATTTTCATTTTACATGAATATAAAATTTTAAGCTAAGAGAAATGTAATTATTAAAAACGTGTTTAACAATTTAATTGAAAGTTAATGGAAATATGCCTTATAAATATGACGCTGTTTCATACAATAGTATATGAAAATTATTTACTTATAGAAACTATTTATTTATCGTGCATATAAAATCTATGCACCATAAATAAAACCGAATAAACTGTGTTAGTCAATCTTTTCCTGATCTAATTTTGCATATAAACATATGCGATTTTGAATTAAGAAGAGTTAAGAATCAAACTGAATGGGATAAAAACATGTCATAAAAAAAGTAATTATCATAAATGACGATTCAGAATTTTACAAATTAAAATAAAAGTTTTGAACCAAAAAGGGTTATTTAGATTTTGGTGGTTCCATAAAATCAAAGGGATTGATCTGGCGATCCTGTGATTTTTCTTAGAGTAATTTTTTTTCATAGTGAATATGATGAATATATATTTTATTCCTTAACTTGTAGCTGCAATATTTTCACTATCAGAATTTATTTCCAAAATCGTTGGCCTTATAGAAGTAGGCAGAGATAATTCAGCTATGTTGGTGATTGCCTTTTGTTATCGGGGGATTTTCATTATAGAAATTTATTCGCAAATCTCTATAAGTTCATCGATATCAGATATTTCATACGAGAATCAAAAATCTCATTGATTGATATCGTCATTATAAAATTCCATGTATAATTTCCTGACCTTTTGTATTCCAAATGCGGCTAATTGGGATGTTTCGGAATTTTTTTTAAAAAGAAAAAAACAAACAAACTGTTATTAATTTTGATTTTTGTGGAATTTTGCATTTGTATTGTATTCAGAAATGGAAAATATTTGCTGCTGTTGCTGTTGATAATCTCCTTGGTCTGATTTAGAAAGACCAAATCCAAAAATCCGTAGAGAAGAAGAAAGTCAGAAAACGAGGAAGGGAGAATAATAAATTTCTTCCCAAAGAATTCCTTAACAGTCTTGATATTGACGGTATTTCGGGCAAAGAGGGTAAGATTTGGAAGGTATTTAACAATCAAAAACATGAAACTGCCAAAAGGAAACCAAGTATTTTTCTCGGAATCCACGGATTTGGTGAGAGGATTACATGCTGCTTTTAACTATTATGCTTGAATTGTCGTAATTGTATGCATAGGCAATAATATATCAGTTCTTTTCAGGAGGTTACAGCATCGATATTTATCAAATATTTATCACAATTTCTCCAATTTTATACATAAGAAAACAAATAATAATTCTGAATGAAATAATTAGTTTCTGAAATAAATAATTTAAATTTTTAATAATTTCATTTTTTTAAATATAAGCATAAAAAATGAATCGAAGCAATATTTCCGAAAAAAGAAATTAAAGATGATCAACATTGTCAAATATTTGTAAATTTTGAAATGCATAACTAATTAAAATTATTTTTAGTGCTGTTTGAAATTAATTTCAAACGCAAATAATTCAACCCAAAATATTATTTTTAATATTGTTTATTCATTTATTTTACTCAAAAGAATAAGGAGAAAAGTGTTTGAGAGGTTCAGTACCAGGTTATAGAAAGCGCGCTGAAGGAGCTTTAAAAAAAGCGAATATTCTTATTTTCAATTTGACCCTGGAAAATATATATTCAACCTTTTGAACTCTCAAAAGTAATGAGATGCATTATAATAGATATGCGAGTATAAGAACTATGTTAAATGCTCAAAAATCATAGAAATAGTTGTAGATAATTCCTAAAAATTAATGCGCGAGCTTTTGCTATTATACGGCTTATAATATAATCATTATTCAACAAGAATGTGAAAACGATGTATCCTGAAAAGGGCTGTCAGAAGGGATGAAGGGCCTCAAAAGGATAAAACAAAAACAAAACAACAACAACAAAATAAAACCTGGAAAAAAATTACAATTACAGTTTAAATTCGGTTGAATACCTGACACTTTTTTTGAACAATATGCAATAGGTATAAAAGTTTACAATTAGAAAAGAAGGGAAAATTTCCGAATTTTTGAGAAATTACAATTTTAATTAAATATAATCTTAAAGAAGTCACACTATAATAATAAAAAAATTATCACAATTTAAACGTTTTTTTTGGAAGCCTTTTTATTTACTTTTTCCGAAACAATTCATATTTTACTTCTATGTTTATTAAAAGGAAACTTTTTCTTAAATTTAACAACTGAAAAGGAAATTTTAAACAATACTACAAGCAAATATTTTTCAATGTTATTTTTTCTTGTTTTTGTGACCCGGTATTTTCCATATGAATTGGTATTTTCAATGTGGATATCTGAGTTATGACATTGAATACAGAATGCAAATCATACTGTATACTATTTAGTTCATTATACAGTACTAAGGTTTCTACTTAAATATTAATTCCCAGAAGAATCCGGCCTCGCTCTGCAGGGGAGTTCGACGCACGGTTGCTAGCGAGGTTAGAAAACGACCTTCCTGCGAACGAGTATCCAAAAGCGGCTTTTCGAATCTGAGAAATTCGCAATAAGAAAAAATCCCAGAAGTTTTAATGTGTAAACAGAGGAAGTTCTGGGGAAATAATACTTTTTTAAACCCTTAATTCGCAACGTAACTGGGGAGTGCGGTCTAGGAGGACCGTATTTTCTTACACTCGAATCAAATTTTCTAATGAAAATATTAGATTGAAAATCAGCCAATATATTCTGCAGACATTTTTTTTTTACTATATAAATATGTCTTAGAAATTTTTCAAAATATTTTATCGCTGAAGAAAGTAAATGCGTCACGATATAAGTTTATTTTCTAAGTACATACAACAATAAATAATATTCGTGAAAAAATGTATTACATTACACTTTTTAAATCATATTTATTTTTCCAGTATATAAAGGCCTATAGAAAACAATATATTGTAAAATTCAACAATTATGTGAAAAATGAAATATATATAATTTGACATTGGGTGTAAAATGGGCCCTCTTTTATCGGCTTCTGTGACTTTCATAGCAAGGTTTTCTAGGGCATTTTAAACTTACAAGTTAAGAACTATTATAAGAATCAGCCTATAAATTCTGTTTATATATATATATAATATCTTGATAGATTAATATATTTTTCAATAAACACAATCACTAGAAAAATTAGTTATGTTTGAACATACATATGAATCAGGTGGATGCGAATTCTCATCGAAAAACTCTTTTGTACAATGATCCTTATCACTAAAATCACTTTCTACATTTTAGTGTCTGGAGCACTGCTTCATTATAGGATCAGTACATTGGATGATATTTCCGGACCCAGCATTTCGCGCCATCTGCTAAGCACACGGGACACTAGCGGAGGAGAGTGGTCTCAGTGACCGCTCAAAAAGAATTAACTGAATTATTTTAAAAACCACCTGCTGACACCGGTTGAAAAAATGCAGGTGTATTGAAGGTAAAGGAAACAATAAGCTACAAGGTCAATCCATTCAATTGAGCCGAAAATAGAACAGGGGTGACCGAAAGTCCATCGCTAGCGGTCTCACAGACCACACATTCCCAGTTAAGAGCTTGAAATTTAGAAAAAGAAAGTTGGATAAAATGCCAGTTTTCTATTTTCGATAATAATTAGATAATATTTTGATCCTAGACAAAAATAAGTTTTTTGCAATCTTATGTAGAAGTAACTTTAACGAGTTCAAAATAAATAAATAAATAATAATTATGAGTATCCGAAGGGAAGATAAGTGTATTTCCTGCCAGAGGATGAAATTTTCAACATCTTGTGTCTTTGCTAAAACGGATTTTCGATCATTCCACAAACTCTTTTTACCATTCAAGACGGTGCATCATTATGATATTTTATTTAATTACTTTGTGCAAATTTTAACTGTTAAAAATACTTTCAGAAAGTTAAAATTCCTTTTTCAGGGAAACTCAACTTAAAGCAGTTGCAGTTATTTAAGTTTTGGTGTAATAAACGGGTCCAACATATTAAGGAAATAATTATGCGACGAATTATCTTTCCGACTGGAAAGGGATAATTATATAGGATACGATACGACTTGAGCATGTCTGAAGCGTGAAATGGGTGAAGTGAAATCTTGACGTACGGAAATGGATAACAAAGAAAAGTCTCATTCTTCATATTAATCACCATTAAAATTAAATTTTAGTATTTATTTATTATCAGCCATTAAATATAACACAAATAAAGTTTTGAAATGTTTTGTTCTTTCATAATAAACGTTCCCTCTATCATGAATTATTTATTTTATTTAAAGGGGAATTTTATGTTGGTGTACAGATTTAATATTTTATGCGGTACAAAATTTCAAAAAGTTCCAAACGTTCGTATCCTGGAAAGAAGGGGCAACGAAAGTTATCTTTGGGTTTATTAAAAACCAGCGGGTGACCGAGCTCCGCTCGGAGAAAACAGGTATCGAAGCTAACTCAAAGATTTAAATTTTCAATTGTGATTTATCAAAACAATACATGCTATAAGAAAATTTGTGAAACCATTGGTGAAAAGATAACCGGTTAAAGTGCACCATTGTAAACTATTGTAAACATAGTTAGAGTTTGGAAAGGGAACTATTCTATACAAAGGTAAAGTAAAGGTAAAGATTGAAGTGTGTTGAAGTTCAATATTTTTGACAAATTTATTTAGAAAAACCTAACATATATGCATACATAAGAAACATATTATAGACCTATAACAGCATAAACATAATAAACATTACTCCACAGCACGTTACCGCTTGAAACCTATTAGGCAATAGACAAAGAAAATTTAAGTGCTGCTATCTTAGCCATTATGGCGAACTAATAAAGTTTGAAAATATCCTATCTGTAACTCCGAACTGCTCGACCGTAGCGCTTCAAAACCGGTGCCAATTGATTCCTCGTGGCCAAAAACCCCAGACCCCCAAGTTTACCGGAGTTTATTAATTCTGGGGCGATTTTCGACTTGGCAACCATTCCTCGTATTATATTATAAGATTAAAAATACCAAAAAATTAATAGGTGTAGGTGAATAGTTATTTGATGAGGTAATGCGTGTCACATTAAGTTGAGATAAATAACTAAGCAAAAAAAAATGATTAAAATCATTAACATTTAATACATAGTTCTGATTCGATTTTTAAGTGATTCGGTCGCTTATCTCGCAATTTGAAGAAGTAATTTTTATATCATGTTAGCTTGCACTCGGCACGTTGTATACCAGGGGGAACAACTCGCATGCTAATTCAGTATGGCGGGTTTTGTGATTCGTAGCGTAGGGGAAAAAAAACCTTGCATACATTTTGAATGTAAATCCATTGAATTCGATTCCAATCTACAAGACTACATGCTGAATTTCTTCCCCCCCCCCCCCCCCCAGTATCCGGCGATTTTCACAAGTTGGCATTTCGTCCACTTTCTGTTGCATCCAGCTTTTTCCTCTGTTACTGTTAAGCATATTTTGATCGAATGTCCTTCTTTTAATTCCCATTGCCAATTTTTTTAAAATCCCTTGTCTGTTACCTTGCGTGACTTGATGGATGAAACATTACCCTCCTAATCTTTTTAATTACTTGAAAGTTGTTTGTTTTTTACAATATATTTGATAACCTATGCTCTTTGCTTACATTGGAAATTTTCGAGCAATTTTGCCAATTTTACCTGTTTTACGTTAAAATCGTTTTTTTTTAATACTCATGTGTTCGATACATTTCATGTGGTTTCAATAACTTATGTCTGCTTTTAAAATCGTGTTATTTTAAATGCCTGTTCTAATTTTACCATATGCTTGGCGCAGTTTCGCCAAGTGTGTCTCTTACGCCAACAAACCACACACAACCAGCCAACCAGCTTTTTTCTCAGTTTTTAAGGTTTATTTTTACAATTATAGATTTTTACTATATTATACTAGCTGGTACTCGGCGCGTTGCTGCCGAAAAAGAAATGATATTGGAAATGTCGTTTAAATTGAAATAGTTAGCTTGTTTCATTAAAGGATGATAGGAAGAATGATATTCATTTTCTTGTCGACAGTGAATGCATTCATTGAAATGAAAAAATATATAAAAGAGAAGCAGGTTAGTACTTATTCTATTTCTATTACTCTATTCGACAAATATTTATTTTTATACGTTAGATTTGTATATTCTTTTAGAGTTGTAACAATTAGTATTCTTTCAGAATGGTAATGAAAGAAACTGTTTATTGTATCGTTATTATTGTATTTATCTATTTATTGTGATTAGTTTCATATTCGTTCAGTATTCTCAAGTTTGATGTTAGAAAATGTGAGTAAAATATTTTCTTTTAAAATCGATTAAGTATAGAAAATATATTTATACCACAAAAACAGCGTACAATAGCAACTCAAATTTGCTTTACAATAGTACTAAATATTAACGTCTACCTTGAATTTAGCATCTTTACTGAATCTGTTGTCACCTTGGCGAATTATTTGGGGGTTAATAGATGCGGTAAATAGATCCAAAAATATTTTTTACTTATTAAATAATTTTACTATATGCCTATAACGATCCCATAAATGTAGTAATAAGTAGTCGAAATTTTACAGGAATCGAATGAGCAATACGGCTGGACATAAGAGACATACAAACATTCATTTTTATTCATATAGAAGATAATTATATTGTAACTTATAATATCAGTTCACTTTCTTTGAAAATTGTTTGAACTTTTTTTTTGCAAGCATCCCATCTAAATAGTGATTTTAAAAAATTACGCAGTCAGAAGGGTAAAGTTTTTATGCTTCTGAATTGCTGTGTTCAGAGCCGCAGACCTGCAAATGAACAACTTATTTGCAGATTTAGTCCCTGTCTTGAAATCTTATGGGTTAATGAACACAATCTATTGTTTAGGTTTCTCTTTGCATTCTGACTTATGTACACTGATGAATCGACATATTGAGTTCGAAATTTAAAAGATTAAATAACAAGACAGAGAAGACGAGTTTCATTTTCTAAATTAATTAAATTTTTGGTCTTGATCTGCAATTTTTATAAATTTTTATGCCACTTTATGCAAGTAAAGCACATCGAGTTATTCTGTTTATATTTCAGTGTAAAATCTGTTCTCACTCGTTTCTTTTTCCCATTTATCGTATTCACAGACTGAAAACATAAATTTTTAAATTTTAATTCTTGTTGGTTTGGACCATTGAGTTTCATTGGAAGTCAGCAATTAAATATTTTGATAATGACGATACCTTTTCGAATACTTCGTATTGGATGATAGAAATAGGAATTGTTATTCACAAATTTAAGTCTTCTAAAAAAATCTAAGATTGCATCTGCCGTGATAGTTATTTTCATGATTTTTTTTCTAATTTTTTAAAAACAAATTCAAAGTGGTTCAAGTAGAATAATTAGCCAGAATACTTCTAAATTCAGGTTATCAAATCAGGTGTGAACCTTCTGCTGTAAATAAAAACTATGTAAACGTACTCTTCGGATTTTTTTCACCCATTTTGCAAATTAATCTTAGTAGCACGCCTTACAAAAACCAATTATTTACTTTCATTGTGCACATTTTTATATGCGAAAGGAAGAAAAAAAATTATGAACATTAGATCGAGCCACCGTTAAAACATTTACAGGTGCATATGCGGTATGAAGATTTGGAGAGTGAAATACTTGTTCTTGAATTAACTGATAATAATTCTGAAACTGATCGATTTGCAAATCTGCACTTCTAAAAACTTTTTAAATCGTACAAAACCTTCTTGTTTTTAACCAGTTAACTGTGTTTGACGAGTAATACTCGCCATAAGAAAATTACAATTTACGTCATGATAAGCTTATTCAATGATAATTATAATATTTATATGCTAATTGTTTAAGATATCCGACTACGTATAAAAGGCTTTTTATCGACCACATTGGCGAAATTTTTTGTTATTTTTGGCAGTTCAGATTTTCCTCTTTCCAAAACAATTTATCTTGTCTAGGAAAAAGGAGGCCCGACATTTCATCCGGGGTCACACATTTTTCAGCTAAAATTTGTCTTCAACTTCAGTTTTCTCAAAACTTTTTTCATTTTTCATTTTCATAAATATTCTGTTCCGTTAACATGTTATCTCAAAAATTAACAGAAGCATTTACGTAAAAATGTCAGCCTGTGTTTTAAATAATATAGGTAATGAAAGGAACCAAAAGTTTTATCGTTGGTGAATTTTCTTTTTCATTTATAGGTTTTTTTAGAAAAATTGAGTCTCAAATTTATGGGGAAAATGTATATATGCACATATTTTTACCCTTAGTTTCTTTTGATCTCGGACGTTTTCTTAGATTTCGGTTCATTTCATTCATCATTATATTCTATAACTTGTGTGGAAAGACAAATAGGATTGTTGCATTGCAATTTTGTGTAGTGTTGGCCGTTTTGGTTAAATTGCATTAAAATTGACCACAAAATTTCCTATTTCTCAAAAAATATTTTCAAATAATTTTGTTGTATTTGTAGTATTTTGTATTATAATTGACAAATCTAAAAATCATAGTTTTAAATGATACAATTTTTTCTTCGAATATACGTAGTTGGATACCTTAATTAATATATTTATAATTATTTATTGCACTTAAATAATATTTATATGATGTATATTCATTTATGACACTTTCGATACGCCTTTTACGAAGAGGTTCAAATAGTTAACTAGCTAACCTTAAAAATATATAAAATAGAGAAGATATACATATTTTAAATTCTGTGGTTTTAAAATGATATACACTTCTTAGTTTTTCACATATAAGTTTTCTTGTAAAACATCAGTTCGAAAAATAGTGTAGTCTCCTATATTTCATAAAAATTGAAATATTCGATCATTTTATCGGGATTATTCACTTGCCCAAACCTTTCCGAACATTAATATAAATTTCAGCGATGTCGAAGAATATCTTTTACTGTCAGTTTTTCTTCCTGCCTCTCTCTATCTATATTTATAAGGACATCAAAAAATATGAATAGGAAATATTTTGCCCTTTTTTCCCCTATATAAACCAACCTTTGAATATTTATACCACTTGGGCTCAAAAGAGAGCCACTTGTTGGTTTTCGCTGCTTTTCGAACTCAATATATATCTCGAAAGATGTAAAAATATACCATAAAAGAGTAGTTTTAGGGTACTGGCTTCAAACTAAGATTTCCCATTACATTGAATATATCAGCTGCTTATATATATTATGATCGTAATTATAATGGATGCATTTTATCTACAAAATGTTAGCATGAAATAATGTTACACATTCGTTATCATAGTCCTATTCTTAATATATATTTTTATTTATGGATAAGAAAATTCGTTAATTTATGCTACAAATTGTAATTATTTTTTACTTTCCCATTTCGAAGTAAAAAGAATTTATTGTAATCATCGAAAAATTCCAACTCTATATTTTGAGAAAGGTTCGTTTTAGAATTCCCCGAATTAAAAAATGCATTTTTACAAATTCTTTGTATGTCTGTGACCAGGATAATTAAAAAAATCTCCGAGCTAGTCGAATGAAATTTGTTATATGGTATTTAATCCAAATTCGTAGTTCTTTTAAAAATCAAATTTTGATTCTATTCGGGGAAAGGCGTTCGAAAATGGCATTGTCTTGAACTTGTAGTGGAAGCTTTATAAGCCAGATAACATCCTCAAGATTGAGTGATCACTTTGAGGCTTGTGGTCATCTTATCTGGCTACGTACCATAAGGTCCCGAGTTCGGTCCTACCTATCGGCAATAGCAAGAAACTGTTTCCCATGACATCGAAATAGGCACCTTGGTGTTGAATAATTCAACGGTAGCTTAATAAACTTTTTTAGATTATAGATGGGCTGGAAGGCGAAAAGTGCATCTTGAACCCTTCTGACATAGATCCATTGGCTTTCTAGTTCAGGAATTATGTAAAAGAGAGTTGGCATTATAGAAATACTGGAAACTAGTAGATAATTTTATTGAATAGTAGATAATTTTATTGAATAAATGCTTCATTTGTCGGTCATAGAGTAGCATAATAAAAAAATGCTTTTCAGCTGAAATAATGTGGAAATTGGCAATCTATTATAGGAAAGCCAAATAATCTGTAAGTGAATTATAAAAAATATATTCTCCTTTTGATCTGCATCATTATTGAATGCGCAAATCTTAGCTTCGCTTTTATCATCAAGCAATTTGTACAAATGTTTTAAACATTTAAATCTATTTATAGATGGGAAAATAAACCTATATTTGAAAAAAATTATGGAATTATTAATTTATATTTTATTTACATGTTTTTAAATGCTGGGTTGTGCCATAGGTGAATTAATTGGAGCCTGCAATTTTTATCTCTATATTTTTTCTAATTCACTATATTCACGCTATTGCTAGTATGTTCTTATATTATTATGATTATTTATTTGCCATTACACTTTTTTCTGTTTATTGATCATTATTTGTTTTTTTAACAGATTTTAGTGATTAATTTCGATTTGAACGTTCACGAACATTACGATCTTACTACAAATAAACAAAACTCTTAAAGTTACTAGATGTTTACATCTAAAGTGTACAACAAATATTATTATTTATTAAAACATAATTTATTAAGCTCTTTGTCAATGTACAGGAAATTTTCTACTTAAATTAAAAAAAAAGAAAATCTAAAGTACTATAAAATATGATGTTAGTTAATTTACGATAGTAAGATATGAGATTTTTAACAGGATAACCAGTGCGTTGTAATGTCCTGCGAAATAAACTTTCCTTAAATGTAATTGTTAAGCTGAAAAATGACAGGAATGCGTTAAAAATATTCGTATTTGCCATTTGGTTCGGTTAGAAATTTACTTACGGATGATAAGGAAGATTTTATATGAAAAATAGATCATTTTTAATTTTTAATTGAAATAGAGTTTAAAGGTTGCAATTATTACCATCGTATAGCCCGAGATTTAAAAATAAAGCTCGGATGGTTAAGAGAAGGGAAGAAATTTTTAAACTTTTGATACTTTACCTCGGTTTAAAAAAATCCTTTAACATTATTTCAATGCTAAAGAGCAAGCTTGGCGTAATATCAGAGATATTTTGATCAGCGGAGCAAAATATTTTGTTTTTGAGTCGTTAAATTCCGGCACTGTTAATCTAAAACAACAAGTGGTGTTAGTGGCCTTCTATCTCGGCTGTTGCATTCTGTGGATAAAAAAACATCGGGCAATCTGATAAGAATATTATATCCACTCTAAAAATATTGTAATTAAAAAAATTAAACATTGGTTGTATTTTCTTTCAAGAGTAACCGAGTGGTTTTAAGCATAATAAAGGAAGACAGGATATAATAAAAGAGGATTTAAACTAGATATGGTGTTAGAGACGTGTTTTTTCCCCTCCTGTTGATAATGTTATCTTCGTATCATTAGAAAGATAATCAGTGAAGAAAATAGTTTTCGAGATTAACTCGTTTGGAGCTTTAATATCAACATCTTTCATTCATACATTTAATTATTAAGAAATATTGCAGCTTAGAGATATTTAAAAGAGTGATACAATTTATTTTAGATGCTTACTTTATTAAATTAGCATGAATTCGATGCAATGCAAAGTACGCATTGTTTTTGGAAATTAAAATTTTTTTAAAATTTGAATATGTGAATTAAATAATTTTAATAAGTGAAGAATAATTCTAAATACTTTTTATACAAAAGGACTCGTTAACTTAAATATTAGGGAGCAACGCAACAAAAATTCAATACATCTAAAGATTCAAATTGAGAGAAATTTGATTTTAAAGTGATTTTTATTTAATATTTTTTTTTCAAAAATTGCAGGGAAACAATAAAGATTTCTTAAGATTTTGATGTTTTAATAACTAACTAATAATTATTAAAAATTGTGAACAATTTTTAATGACATTGAAGTAATTGCAAAAAATAACATATTCTCGGTACATATACTTCGATACATATTCTCACAACTAAAAATTTAAGAAAAAATTTTATTTGCACTTTTATTTAATACCTTCCATAATAAAATGACTTGGAATCAACTGAATTTATTCGTCTATGATTGCTGGGCTTCAAGGCACGAATGTATTTTAGTAAGGAGTTACTATAATTTATTTTATATAATGTTAAATTCTATTTTATGCAGTGATAATTTAATATAACGTTTATGAGAAGTTCAAATGAAAAATTTTGAATGATCATCAAATTCTTATTAACTGCACATTCAAATAAAAATGTTAGAGTTGGTGCGACTCTAATACGTTTAATTATTTGGGAACGCTTTAAATAATAATCGCGTTAATATTGGGTAATTTTCCCTTCCACACGATTCTGACTTTCAGTAAATAAAAGTGGATTTTCGAGTGGAATAAAAATATACACTTTCGAAGACAAAATGTTTTCACGAATTTGGGACACTTAAGAATCTAAATATATCCTTTTAATTACTGGAATGACAGAGGGGGAAAAAACCCTCTGGAGAGTTGAGTCATTAATTTCTCCACTAACTGTTCCCCTCCCCCCGAAAAAAATCCCCCTCCCATTCGTTATCCGAGAGAACTGTTGATTTCTCGAGGATGAAAGGCAGGCTGCATTCAATTTGTGCGCGGGATTATTTGAGCGTGTTTTGTGTTAATTAGTGTGGTTTAGGATCCTCATGCGATTCTTTTAGATTGTTTTCCCTCGAAATTTCATCGCTCGCTCTTTTAGAGTGCTTGCAGGCTATCTCAGCGGAAAAAGACACGGAGAATAGCTGAATATGCGTGAATATCAAATGTATTTAGTTAGATTTGTAAAAGTATTATGATTTTTTTCCAGTGTTTTAATTTACATAAGTCGTGTATAACACGCTTCTGTCCCTTTTGAAGATTTGTTTTAAAATTTTAGAAAACCCCCATAAAAGAGTTGACCGTGTATTTGTGACGATCAACTCTTGTTTGTGTTTAGAATCTATTGCGTTTTCACATGCTTGTAAACGCAATGACTTATGGTATCCGAGTAAGTTCGAAGGATTATTTAAAAAAAAATTAAATTATAGTTTTTAAATGTTTTGTCAATTATAATGCAAAATACTTCAAATACAATAACTTTACTTAAAAATATATTTTGAGAAATAGGAAAATGTGCAGTAAATTTTAATGAAATTGAACCAAAACGGTTAATACTACTCAAAATTATAATGCAGCAATCCTATTTTCCTTTTACACAAGTTATAGAATCTAATGATGAATGAAATGAACCAAAATCTAAGAAAAATCATGAGACGCAAAGAAGTTATGAGTAAAAAATACACATATATAGGCATTTTTTCCATCAATTCACAACTTAATTTTTCTAAAAACTGCTATAAATGAAAAAGTATTTCACCAACAATAAAACCATTGGATCATTTCATTCCCCTTACTATTTTAAAACACGCACTGAAATTTTTATGTTACTACCTCTATCAGTTTTTGAGATATCGTATTAACGGTGGAAAATTTTCATGAAAATTAATGTTTTGGGAAAACTGAAAGGCAATATTTAGCTGAAAAAATCTTTGACCTTGGATGATAGGTTAGGCCTTCCTTTCCCTAGAAAAGAGAAACTGTTTTGGAAAGAGGAAAGTCTGAACTACAAGAAATAATTAAAAAAATTGCCTATGTGGTCGATAATCAGCGTTTTCAACATAGTCGGATACCTTAATTGAATAAAATTTGGCATGTGATCTCATGACTACAGTTGCAGTTTTGATCAAATCGGTCGAAAAAGTCGCTCGATAGATACAATAAAAAATGATAAATTCACTTTAAGTAACTGCATTTGGAACTTTTTTTATCAGTCCCACACAAGGCATTTGCATCCTGCCCGAACTTATGCGAAGGGGACTTTCATTGGAGAATGAGCGAGAAAGTTTCGGACTAACCTCTTTCGCCAGTTTCCATTTTCTTTTTTAAGTGTTTACTTTTAGTAAAGTTCATTTAATGAACCTGCTTCTTTTTTTATACCAATTAATCACGCGCAATTTAGAATAAAATTATTTCCTTTCTTGGTGCAACAAGCCAGCTCCTATTTTGTTTTCTCTAAACATTTTTTGTATGATTTTTTTCCATTTTGGGGAAATAAATCTGGGGTCATGTTCTAGAATTAAAAAAAATTCATGCTTTAGATTAAAGGAAAATGTTAAAAATAATCCTTGTATAAATATCTATATCTATACTTATAACAAAGCTCTGTGTGTGTGTGTGTGTGTGTGTGTGTCGACGCTCTACAGGCCAGATCGTTGGAACTACAGCCACCAAATTTGGTACATGTATACCTTGGAGGTCAGGAATGTGCACCTCGAAGCCCTTTTTTCGAAATTTTAATTAGAATTTGAATTAATTAAAATTTAAGCGAAATTTCGACGTTTTTCCGCTATAACTTCAGAAAATATTGTCGCCCAAACATGATTTTTACATCGATTTAAAGATAAAAAAAATTAGCTTTTTAATGGTATCAGTGTTTTAATGTATAATTTAAGCTTCAATTTTTTACGAATTTTTAAAGAAATACTTTAATTATTTTTTTAAGTACGTGACTGGATAAAATAAAACAATAACGGAAGTTCAAATTAAAAAAAACTATCATCGCAAATTAAATCTAAAGAAATGCAACTGTTAGCACGTGACCGGATAAAATAAAAGAAATATAAAATGTGACATTTCTAAAAAAATAAATGCAAAGCAAAGGTTTTTATAATCGTTTACAATATCTAAATAATCAATTCAATAAATCTTCTTTATTTAAGGTAAACACTTGAGTCGAACAAAGCATTTATGAATAATGAGTTTTAGGTTTCTTCATACTTTGCTCTGTGAGCCATATTTTACAAAATATTTTTAATAAAAGTTGCTACTTCAATCAGTCTTCTAAATCAATCATTAAAAGTGACTAATTTATAAAATTAAAGAATATTATTAGGAAAACGTGTCCTTTTAGAACTTTCAGTCCATCATCTTAAAGAAAATATTAATTTCAGGCCAATCAATGCCCGGAATTACTTCAAGACTAATGAATATGTGATTTAATTGAAAATTTTAGCACGCATTACTCATGGTTAACTAGCTGGTCGCCAAAGGCAGCTAGTATAATATAAAATAATAAAAACAGTATTATAGTAATAACCATCATGCAAATTTGTTAAGATCAATTTAAAATCTTCAACGCCCCTCTCTTTTAAATTTCTTCACTCGTTATCACTTTAATTATCAAAAAAATCTGATTATTTGTACAAATATTCAACAAATCACAGGTTTTTTCCAGCCGAACAAACATCAGAAATTTAAAACCCCCCTAACAATTTCTCCCCTAATTTCGCAATAGTTGTGAAAAAAGTTGCTACTAACAATCCATTTACAGCACACAATACAATGTTTTGTTCACTAAATGCTATGATGGAAATTCTCATCAGGCAAAAAAGGGTTAATCGGAAAAGCTGAAATTTCGTTTTGTATAATTTTAATTTTTTAAAATCTACTTTGAATAAACATTTTGTAACGATCCTCTCAATGTTTTTTGCCAGTTAATTAATGCCTTTTAAATAATAATGTTATCATGGTGTTTCTTTCCATTTTGAATGAATGGAGTTATTTACTAGAAACTCTTAGATGTAACATTATATATATATATATATATATATATATATATATATATATATATA
>JAPMOQ010031023.1:423289-452210 GCA_026543055.1 Argiope trifasciata
ATATAAATTAGCAATATAAAAGAAAACGAAACTAATTACGGAAACTCAAACAAAAACTATTTCGGATTCGAACAAGACTAAAATTTAAACCTAAAATTTAAAAGGCAATCATAGTATTTAGTGTGCGCGAATGCAGCTACCACCAAAATACTGATGAATCACATAAATTAGCAATATAAGAGAAAACGAAACTAATTATGGAAACTGAACCAAAAACTATTTCGGATTCGAACAAGACAAAATATAAATATTAGAATGAATGATGAATGATTGAATGAGGAGTCAATTTATTGACGAAAGTCAGACTCTTCACAGAAAAAATCCCTGGTTTGAATCCTTGTCTGAGGGATGGGATATGGGATGGTTGTAGGGATAGTACAAGTATTTAAAATTGAAAAAAAAATTCGAATCTCAACTTTATGTATTTACCAAGGATTAATCACCAAACAACTACCTGAGGAGGCGACAGATTCTACCGGAATGCTAAATCCAAATAAAAGGTTAATACTTTGTAACTATATGATACAAATATCATGCAAGTCGTTCTCAGAGGTAAGAACTTTATGGCAGAATATACGAGAAAGTTTTGGGGAGACCGAATCTGGGATTTTTAAATTTTAATTAAATTTTAGCGTTTTTTAACAGTAACCGCCAAAAATATTGTAAAAATTGTATAAATAATTTTGCAGCCTATTAATTTTTGAAAATTATCTTTTCAACTATATTAACGGTTTTAAGGTAGAAATGTTTTCCATGTTTAATGAATTTTGAAAGGAATTATTGTAATCCCATTTTATAATATTAAATTTGGGAAATCTGAACGAACATTAAACGAGTCACGAGATACAATAAATAGTTTCTTCCATTTCCATTCTGAAAGAACACCTAGTTTTCCAATTCTAAAAGAACACACACATCTAATGTATAAAAATGAATGTTTGTTTGTCCGTATTTTATGTGCTGTCGTACCGTTCATCCTATTTAAAAAAACATTGTCAAATTATTGATTGATTGAACTTATTATTTCTTAGGCTGCAGCAACGCGCTGGGTGCCAATTAGTAAATATGAGAATTGCTATATAACAATTTTATATATATCTGAAAAAGACAAGCAATCTATAAATTACTTAAATTTTATTTAAGCTTGGAGCTAAATAAGCATTGAACTCCTTAAACCGCCTCTCTGATTAACCTTTAGTCCAAAGAATGTTCTGGAAGATTATGCATTTTTTTATGCAGCGATTATTCTATGAGTTTAGATTTCGAAACTAGCACAGAAATCTGGGCATATTTGTTGAAAAGCATATTCATAGTATAAAAAGCTTTATATTACGAAATAAATCCGTTATTTCTGTTCAAATGCGTTTCTAAAGTAATTCCTCATTGTGAGAAGAAAAACAACATTTCATGTTATTCTGAAAAAAGTGTTTTCAGTTATTTAAAAGCCGATAGAGGGATATTGTTTAAATAATTGCCTGTAGTAACATATAAAATAAAAATGAGTTATTTCCAAGAAGCCGAGACGACTTCGACTTTTAGTAAAAGTTTGGTCTTGTTCACGAACTTTTCGAGTTTTTCTTTGTCTTATTAGAAAAAAGATTGATATAGATATCACAGATTTGAAATGAGCTTTGATAAATTTCACGGAAGTATTTCTGAGAAATGTTTTTCTGCTGAAGTAGAAATCAAACAACTTTTAAAAACTTTATTACTGCAACAGATAATAAATGCAATCCGAGATCTTGTTTCTTTAAAACATTAAAGACAGTTCCAAAAAATTATTTATGTTACAAACTGTTTTCGTACAATATATTTTCGAAACTTTTTAAAAATTTAGATTTGGAATATTTTTAGTTCAAATCAAAGAATTTTAAGATCTGTGAAATTTGTTTTATTAGTTGCCATTTTGTAAAGTATTGAAATGATCAAGTTGGAAAAATCTGAGCTTGTCTCTGAAAATAGAAATTTAATCCCGAAAATAAATTTATCAATTATTTGTTAACTCTCTTCACGCGATTTTAAAACGGTACATATTGCTTCACATGTTATTTTAAAAAATTTCTCTAACAAAGTGAAACTAACGAAATGAAAGAAAAGTACAAAGGAATGTTGCTTTTGTGTTAACTTTTCATCATTTGGAGACAACATTTGATATGAATTCTTTCTACTCGATCAAGAGTACAAACATTATGATCCTCAACCTCTAGAATCTGATTCATCTCCATCACATTTTTGAGTCCTGAAAATCCATTGCGAAGTTATGTCAATCAATTGATCCACCTCATTGCATGAACCAGCTGGAGTGATCTCCCGAAACTTTCTCTCTCTCAAATAAAAGCTTGTTATCCCCTCATCTCTCGCAAAATTTTAAGACCTTGGATAATGCAGAGAACGCGATCTTGTTTTCACTTGAGGTTTTTGGAGCCTCAAAATGTGAATGCAACAAATTGTTGAAGCCTCAATCTGCGTTGATAAGAAATTGGCAATTTATCCCTTTTTTATTTTTAAGTCGGCTTTCACTGTATAGCTTTTGAAATATCTATCGTTTGCTAATGTAGCTTTATTTTGGAGTCGGCTTTCGCAGTATAGCTTTTGAAATATCAATCGTCTGCTGTTGATGTTTTTCCCCTTGGAAATCACAGTGTTATAGCTTAGCTCTCGCAACATTTAAAAAAATAAACTAAAAAAGCTAAAATATTGTTTAATCGATAAAGATTGTTGGTTCAAAGATAATTTTAACCAATTAAAAATGGATTATTAGAAAATAATGCTGAAGGTTGTCAAATTTGTCTATTACCAATTAAATTTACAGCTTGATTTCCAAACTATACGTTCTCTAAATTCTTATGAATTGTCTTAATTAATTTAAGTCATTAACCACTTTTAACTTGTTTGAAACAATCGCGTGACTATCAGACTACATTTTCGTTGATATTTAGGAAAACGATGGTGTTTTTTCATCTCAAAATCGGTCGAGCTTTTTTAAACAATGTTTGACAGCTAGACAAATTGAAAATGAAAGTTAAATAAATTATATATATATAATATATATATATAATTTTAATATATAATTTATATATAACTTTATAATTTACACACACAATATAATAGAGAGAGAGGGGTGGGAGGGAGAGAAGAATATGTATAGAGAAGTCTCGTAATCTTTTCTAATAGGCTTAAAATGGTTAATATCTTTATTAAAACAAATAATAATTTTAAAAATTGTGTCACATGCTGACTTGAAATTTGCGATAGATTTCATTTTTTGTATCTTTTTTTATACAATCTCTTGTGTGTTCTTTCACGAGAGTTTTGAAAATCGAAGCTTGGCATGCGTTTAATGTATTCAAAAATAGTTTTTTTTTTCAAACCCGAAACCAAAGCTTGATAGAAATTTTAATTGTAATCGCAAAATCACATACTGAATTTGATGTATTTAAGTCGCTGCATTTCTGAATTACATACCTTTAACGGTAATAATAATTTACATACCTTTAAAGGTAAAGGCGTACAGCCTATTGTTGGATTTAGTTCAAAATGTGTTTGGTGAGTACGATATAGAGATTAAATATGTGTACAAAATTGTATCAACTTATATTGAAACAGGACAGACATTTTCTGAATAGTGTTTCTGTCAAATCTACGGATTTGGAATAAAAACAATATATTAAGTTTCGTTTGTCTACCTCGTGGAGTTTTTAAGTTACAACTCTTCGCTACATTCCTAGTAGCATTCTACAAATTACTTCAAAAAACTGATATAAAATACTCCAATATTAATCTTTATTGATTATTTGACTAGTTTCTAGGAATTCATAATGCGTAAGACTTTGACAGGAAATGGATTAGCTTGAATTTTGAACAACTTTGCTGTAATCTTTTCAGTTTTGTTTCAACTTTCAAGCAGCTTTTACTGCTAAGTTGTTCCTGGATAAAAAAACACTTATCCAAATTCCAATAAGGATTATAAAACCTTTTCGGAAAGAATCGCTTAAGAAACTATACATCTGGCTACTAGAGCACGCTGTTGTTCTTGAAAACTACTAATAATGAATGATTACGATCCCAGAACACGTTGTTGTTCTTGGGAACTACTAATAATGAATAATAATGATGCTTAATGATATAAAAATTATCTGACAGAAAACAAATGACACAGGAACTTGTTCAATAATGCATGTTGCTATCATACCTTGATCACCAAGTACCGATTCCCTAACCTTACTAATATCCTGATCATTAATCAAAGTAGATGTTCTGCCATTTCTTACAACGAATTTTTTACCATCTTTATACATTTTATACCAATCAAACGCTATAGAGTTGTCTTTAAAATGTTTTCGAAGGATTTTAGATAGTTTTACAGATAAACATTTCAATGCAAAAATAAAATTTAATGCGTGTTCTTTACACAGTATATTTCAAAAAGTCAACAAAGTAAAAATGCCGTTTAAAAAATTATTTTCTGACAATAAGATAAAAATAGATTCTTAACTGTTACCAGATGCTTCTTGAAGTCATAAGAATATTTCATAAATGTATATCGATGGTTTCTGCTATAAATTTATTTGAAATGTAGCACTGCGGATATTTTTTGAGCACAGAACTTTGTAGTTGCTCACGAATACGTTAAAAATCAATATGCTGCTATTTAAGCCAATGTTTTAATTTTTATGCAGATGGGAATCGAGTGGAAGTGAAATGAAATTCAATAATTACTTGCTTATAATATTGAATAAAATTTGATTTAATAAGGAATTTTCTCAATTTTGAGCAATTTAGAAAATGGACAATTATATTTAAGTTCCTTTTATGGTCTGATAAATATTCTACAAAAAATATTGCTCATGTCCTTTTATATGCATACATTTTCATATTCTTTCATTTCTTTCTTTTGAACGATAGCATGTAATATTTAGTTAAACAATATTGAAAAGCATTGCTAATTTCGTTCCGAAAATCTTTTCCCGCCAAGATCCTCACATTATTCTCGGAAATTAATCTTCAGAAGTATTATCTTTTCCATATTTCTTCCGGGAGTCTCTTCCGCAAATGGCGCTCATAAAAAAAAATCCCACCAAACTTTTCCGGAAAGTTATCTGCAAGTTCAACAAAGTAATGGGGAAAGAAATAACATTTTGCCACCCGTAATCAAATGACTTCATTAGAAACGGATAAGGCAACTTTGCCCTAACTTTTGGACAACTTTTACTTTCCAGGTGCGAAAGAGCCGTTACTTTAGTTTTAACAAAAACTATTCCAGTTTCTGCAAACGAGCTAAGTGGACAGCTGCGCTTTGTGGATAATTGAAAGATGATGATGATATAATCACGAGTGCTCTCTCAACTCGCTCGCCTATTTTCACATTATTTATAACGAAATGATTTCTTCAATGCAGGCAACAAAAGATCGGTATATGTTTTTATCGCCAAAAAGTGATTGAATTGTCACTCTTTTTTCATATATTATCATGTGAGAAAATGGTTTTGTTTTCACTTCAGATTTTTGAGCCTCAAAATGTGAAGGCAACTAATTGTTGAAGCCTTAAAAGGCGTAGACAACAAATTAGCTATTCATCCCTTTTTTACAATTTGAACAATAATATCTTACATGAGATTTGCAAATGCGATTCTTACAATTGCAGTATAGCGGATTAGTTTTGCTGTCATTGCTTGACGGGCAGAGCTTGTATCGTCTAAGTTTGATACACAATGAAGTATTTTCAATAGATCCCCATGACACATTTCCCCCTTTTCTCTGTATTCACTATATTTATCGCGTTCTCATTTCTTGGTAATGGTGGCCTAGCTTAAATGTGTGGAAAAATGAGTGAATTTCCCAGTTCTTCCAAAAGTAGCTCTCATTTAGATTGTTTGATTTTACAGTAATTAATTATCTACCATCTGCTAATGTAGTTTTATTTTGGAGTCGGCTTTCACAATATAGCTTTTGAAATATCCATCTCCTGCTGTTGTAGTTCTTCCCTTGGAAATCATAATGTTATTTCCCAACTCATACAATGTTTTTAAAAAATAAACCAAACAAATCAAAATATTGTTTAATGAATCGATAAAGATTATTAGTTCAGAGATAATTTCAACGAATTAAAATAGTTATTAGAAAATAATGCAAAAAGTTGTCACATTTGGCAATTTATCTCCAACTAAAATTACAACTTGAGTTTCAAACTATACATTCTCTGAATTCTTACGAATTGTTTTAACTAATTTATTAGCCAGTTTTAACCGGTTTGAAATAACTACGAGACTATTAGATTACGTACTCGTCAATGTTTAGAAAAACCATATTTTTTTCCCCTATCTCAAAATCGGGCTCCAAAGTTTGTTTGCTAACTAGAAAAATTCTATATATATATATAAAATATTTATATAATATTATAATATAATATAATATCCTAAATAGAGAGAGAACCATAAGTTTAGTGATTTCAAATCAGTTTAAACTGGTCAATGACTTAAATTAAGATGAATAATAACTTTAAAAAATGTTCTCACATGATATCTTGAAATTTGCGATAGATTTTTTTCCTTCATTTCTTTCAAGCGACTACGTTAAATAGATTTTTTTCGATTTTCTTCAGTATGATTTTCTTTTATTTAATGTTTTTAATGTTCGAACAGTTTTCCTTATAAAACCGCTTGAATTTGGTTTCTAAGTTCATTTTTTGGGAAAGTTTTGCTGCCTTTTATATTTGCATTTCTATATGTTTCAGTGCTATTTTGCTCGTAAAGCTTCTTATGTTTGAAAGAGTTTTTCTACGGGGAACATCATACATAAAAAATCTGATGCTTATTTTATTTTCATATTTAGTTAATATATATATATGTTTTGTAGTTCCTGATTTAGAGAATAAGGAATATATTCATACATAAATATTCTATAATTGTTTTGATGCTTCACAATGTAATCAAAATTGAAAATTTCATGTTATTTGTCAATCGAATCCTAATTAATTTAAGTATAGATAGAAATATAACTTATTTTTTTAGTTCAAGAAATAGGTAATGCATTTCTTGAACTATTTACAAAAATTTAAAGCAATTGATAAATCTCGCAACCTTTTTTCCCAATTTTTTTAAAAATTTAAATTGTCATTTAACTGTTATATTTAGATTCCATACATGCTTTATCAATTACTTTTATATCAAGATAAAAAAACTATTTTAGAATGGTTTTAAAAAAGACCTTTCTCCAGATTTTAGTTGCATATCTTTAAAAATGTATAAATTTTTTTTTACTCGCTTCTATATATACTAGAGCTCTCAAATATTGGAAACTTTTTAGGCTACTTTGTTGCGTTATATTTCTACTATTGCTTCTGTTTTAATATTTTTTGAACTTAATACTTATTTAAGATTGATTTAAATTTTGATTTCTTATATTTAATATCACCTTAAAAAAAATTTGAAAAAAAAAAAAAATTCAGAATTTTTAATGTTTATGTTTGTTTCTACATATATGTAATGACACCTCTTAATCTAATTTAAATCTTAATTCCCAAATTTCTATCTTAATTTACCTCATATTAAGTTCTTTAAAAATATTCTGTCACTTCTTGATTCAAGTCCAATTTTTCAGTATTTAATTCATGTTACAAGTACTCTATAAAAATGCTTGCTTTTGCAACTTCTCAAGTTCCGAGTGAAGGGATCAAATTACTTAAAGCTTTGCAACATTCTTTGAAAGTTACTTAAATTCATTTACCTAAATCGAAACATGTCTCTTAGAATCTCGTAATATAAAATCAGGGAAGGGAAAAATTTCGGATTCTTTTGCTCTTGTGCCTCTATGGAGATGCACGGATATCTGAGCACTTATTTTTTGTGCGCAAATTATTCTTCGTTGGATGGAAGATTTAAAATACAAAAATGTCAACTTTCTTTGACAATACACCTGTTAAGATTTTATTTACATATGTGCGATTCCCTGTATATTTTATTGAGACTTCACATATCTGAGCGATGTCTGTGTTCCTTGACATCTAGAAAGGTAAGCTATGCTGCAGTGAAGTTCTCTTTTTTTTCCCAAAAGAGAAAAAAGGTGAAATAGAAATAAAAAATTTTCCCATTTTTCCATTATGATTACAGAGCACATAATTGTATAAAAACTTATTTTTCCTCACCATATAAATAAAAATGCTTTTTTATTTTATATATTTATTTTCTGAACGATTTTTTTCTCTTATTTAAAAAAAAAAATTCCAAAATTTTTCAAAATATATTTAGTCAAAATATTTTTTTTGTTGAAAAATTAAATTTGTTTATCTATTCAATCGTTCTTTAAATTCGCATATGTTTGTCGAAGTCGAATTTTAATTTTATTCTTGCTCACAAATTAACAAATTTGAAATAAAAATGCAATTTCTATGAATTATAAAATATTTGGATTCATGCAATTAATCAGGTTCCTATTTGTTTCATTATGTTCAGGACTCCTAAAAATAAAGGTTCTTAAATTTCAAGTGGTAAATGCAACATAAATGTGAGATTATGTATGTAAATAAAATCATATTCATATTCACAAAAAAAATTTAAAAATAACCTAAAACAATTTATCAATGTTAAGAGTATGCAACTAAACTGGGTAATGTATTAGTAGAATCCTTATAATTTGCACTGCTTTTTTGTACAATTTTCTTCAATCGTTGAAAGCTAATGAATAAAAATATTCCATTAATGAATAAATTATTATTGCCTGCTTTGCTTAAATGACTCGACAGTTTGCATGAGAGCTAAAAACAGAGGTAATTAGAAGGTTCAAGAATAGTTACACTTTTAATGGAAGTGTCATCTCATGGGAGGTGATTCCATTTGAAAGGTTCTTGTATGAAATAAACATAATGAGTTATTAAATTACACTACTTTAATATCTTTGTTAAAAATTCCTTGAAAATATTTAAGGCATTTAATTGAAATGAAACATAACTAATATTGTCGACGCTAGTCACCGAAATAAGTTCGAATAAAAATTAAATGGAAAATCGATCTTTAATGAATATGTTTGTATTTCTCTTACAATTGCCATTTGAATGTTTTCAGAAAAGTGTATGCTTTCTTTCCCTTATGAAATTTTCGTTTGAATTGTTGATTTAGTGTCAATTTCATTCAGGACATAACGGAAATAACTAAATATTAATTTATGATATTTATTTAAGTCAATCGTCACTGCATATTTATTAATTCCATAGAGTTATCTTTCTATTGTCAGAATTACGATTCAGATATATAATTCTTTATAGAAATAACTTTTGACGACTTGAACTTTGGTGAATGCATCATTCTAAAGATTATAAACAATACAGTGGTACGTAACGTAATAATCTAATTTCACAGCTTCAGAGAGTGCACATTCCACGGTACTGCACGCTTTGTGCAGTCGCGGCATTAAATTAAGAGTGCATTTTACAATGGTTCTTCTTCCTTTGCGTACAAAATTTCAAACTTTGGTGACCTAAAAATCACTTACAAAAAATTTATCCGTCTAGATCAGTGATATACAAAATTACGGTCCGATTAGAAATTCTACCTGGCCAGGACAGAGTTTAAAGCTAAATTACAGAATCTTATGATTATTATAATCTTATATTTTCAACAACGATTTGAAAATTTAATTCATATATTAATGTATTGAAGATTCATATATTAATTATTATTATTGATTATTCATATATTAATGTACAAGATAAGGTAAAAATAACATGAACACGAAAATACACGACACTCACTTCAAATACAATCTAATAATGATTACTAAGAAAGATAATGGGAAATATACCTTGATGTTAATAAGATAACATTATTTGATGTATCAAAAGAGAAGGTAATATAATTATGTAGCCATTACAATATAAAATTAGAAAAAAAAATTTTCGAGATGAAAATAAAGTGGATAGAGGTTTATTAACACGTTGACTGCCAACTACAAGATAACTCGTAGATTGCGTTTTTTTCTAAGATTAAACTATCCATGTTATAAGGCGACAAATTCTCTACTGCAGTTAAAGATAGCAAAGAAGGGATCATCTCATTAGATAGATGATCCTGATTTCAGGCGAGGGCAGTGACAGAGAACGTGTTAAAAAAATTCTGAAATTTTTGGATAAATGAATATTCAACATTTCTGGGGGATTAAAAGTAAATAAAACAAAGTAAAATCGTGTTGATTGGTCAATCAAAACTAGCAATTGAATGTTTGAATTTATTCAAGTTGAGTAAGTATTCATTGTGAGCTGGTATTTGTTCCACTGCTAACAATTGAAGTTGCCGGCACATGTAACTGCTGCGTTTCCAAATATCACACTAGAAATGTAGAATTGATCTATCGTATATCGTGGCGTTTTTGAAAAGACTCATACTGAACGCATTTCATTTACATTCTGTATTTTATTCTTTTTGTTCATGAGAAAACAGAATTTGGAGGACTTTTGGAATATGATCTTCAAATCAAATTTTGTGATTTTTATGAAATACGAACTGGTACCAAGCGCGTTGTTGAAGCAGTAGAAATAATCTTGGAAACATCGTTTGGAATTTGAAATGGTTGTCTTGTTTAATTAGGAATGATAGGAAGAGTGATATTTATTTTCTTGTCGGCAATGAATACATTCAATGAAACTGTATATGAACTGATATATTAAGAAGTATAAATAGTATTTATCCATTTCCATTTTTATTATTCTATTACAAACAAATATTCATTTTTATGTATTAGATTTCTGTATTCTTTTAGAATTGTAAAAATTGTTCTTTCAGAATGATAATGAAAGAAACCATTTATTGTATCTCTGTGATTCTTTTCACATTCGTTCAGAATGCTCATGTTTAATGTTAGAAAACGTGATTAAAATATTGTCTTTTAAAATCTGATTAAACATTGAAAATATATATTTATACAATAAAAATTTTAATATGGCTGAAAAGATCCTTTTTTGAAAACTAAGATGGTGCTAAATTATTTGTTCTATTATATTTTTGGAAGTTACTGCAAAAAACGCAAACATTTTATTAAATGTTCAGTTAAAAATTTCAAACCTATAGGCTTGATTCCCCTAAAACTTTCTCACACATTCTTTAATAAAACTATTACCCCAGAAAAAACTTAGATAACATTTACGTATAATGGCTACTAAATATTAATGTCTAGCTTGAATTTATCATCTTTACTGAATTTGCTGTTTCTTTGGCGTGTTATTTGGTGTTTAATCCATGGTTTAATTGATGCTGTAAATAGATATGAAATTATTTTTTATACTTTAGATGATTGTATTACGCCTTTAGCCTTCGCGTAAGCAATATGTTGCCCAAGTTTTATTGGAATCGGATGAGCGATACGGCAGAGCATAAGAGACATACGGACAAACATTCATTTTCATTTATATAGATTTAGCAAAATTTAGCTTTTAGGAAATCTGTCTGAAATGCTGCTTGAATTTAACTTGATAACTTCAAGACGAAGATAGATACAGTTTGATGCACATAATTAATATTTATCGTTCAGATATCTATCCAATTTTGAGCCGAATCCAAATGATTGACCGTCTATTGATATGCACTTTTAACGTCATAATTCAAAGAATTGATTTAAATATATAAAATTTGATAGATTTTGTGATTACGAACGTAGATCCTTGTCAACTTTTTGTAATAATGGGTTGGGAAAAACCCATCTAAAACACAAACTCGATTTCTGGATAAAATTCATCTCATGCTAGGGATTAATCGCCAAATAATTGGCTAAATAAGACTCGATAGATTCTGTGAATATGCTAAAATCACTTCGAGGGTTAATATTATTTAACTATTGTACGCCGATTCTATGCAAGGCTTTCTCTGGGATAACGCCTTTATTAGAGAAAGTGCAAGGCAGTATAGGGGAGAACACTTCGGGTTTCATCGAATAACTGAAGTATGTTCAGCAGAATAGATTGATGGCTTACTTGTGGTTGATTTTCATTGAAAATTTGATAAATAATAGAATTTTTATGTAAAGGCCTCGTTTATCAAGACCTCTTCAAGGTTACACAATAGCAGAGACTAAATGCCAGTCAAAATCAGCCGAAATTGTAACTTCGAAAGTGCTTGTTACGGCATATTAGTCTTCCTGCAACGACACGACTGCACGTGCTAAAACGACTTAAAGCTCAGTGACAAATTATTTTTAATATTTTCTGTTAATTCATTGTAATAATATTTTTGGCTCTTAACTGCAACAATAACTTGATTCGTTGTAAATTACGTGGCGGCGCGAGATTGATTCTGGCCTTGTTATGGTAACCTGTAGATACTGGAATCGGAAATATTTTTCAAAATAAAAACTAATGGAATTACGAAGTTACGTATTGAAATATAAATTTCAATATTAATTAATTCTTCAAAACAGCAACACTTTGAGCATGCTGAAAAGGGCCTGAAAAATGTAGTTCTCAAGAAGGAAAACGGAACCACAGGACCCAGACGGACGCTACAGATTTCCGACTCTATGAAGTGATTGTTTATCTGCCGATACGTGTCGCACAGATGTTCTCAATGTACATTATCAATCTGTTCTTTTGTAGTTAGCATTCTCATTTCAACTGTCAGTTCAACCCATAGTCACCATTTGTTTAAGTATTATTGTTTCCTTATATCGAGTTATCACTTCACCACAAATTGAATCCAGCCGTGTAGGATTCGACACCGATGGGATTCTCTTTGGAGATACCAGGATGGTTTGTCGTCTCCTTCTTTCTTTTAATTTTTTTCCTTTCTTTTTATCCCATTCCTTCCATTCTGTGCGAATCCAAATGTTTAGATAACTCAGTGTTAGAGGCACCGGGAGCACAGGATGGCGTTGGGTTATGTAAAGGCCCCGTATCAAACTTTTTGTTTCTTTCATTGTTTTTAGGAGACATAAATCGAAAAGTAGAAAATAAATAGATTTATTAATAGACAAGTTAATTTTTTGAAGGGGGGGGAAATGCTCTGAGAGAGGCTACCAAAATCACTTGGTAGGCCATAACGGTCGGACTGCAGGCAACCAAACCAGTCTGTGATTTAAGAAGGTTATCAGTCATTGATTGAAAGAAAAACTCCTTTGAAACAATGAATGTATTGGATACCGATTTATAAAAACATTTAAAGTCAAAATAAAGCATTATTTCCAGACCAAAAAAAAAAACACTTTTTGTCTGGGAGTGGTCGTCCTTGGCAGACACCGAGTAGTTAGTTCAGTTAAACTGTTCGGCATCGAAAACACATCGCATGTTTTTCTTTCATCAAGGTCCTCTGTGAATGTTTTCGTCTTGCCGGAAACGTGCCTCCAGCGGCATTGACACTGCGAGAGCGCCTGGGCAGGTGCCAGATTCCTCTCCCTATCATTCATCTAACCCATTAAATGCAAACCGCTCTCATTTTCGAATTTCAACCAACTAACAACCTTTTTGCCACCGTGGTGTCAAACTAAATATAGAGGGACCCGTCTTTGGATGAGACCCAGACATCAACACAACGCTCTCGGTTTTCTTCCTGTTGCAATCGACGCAGATGATTGCTTCGTACCGACTTCGGTCGCAGATCTCAGGGACCCTAATGGCTCACAAATATTGTACAATATTGTATGATATTGATCATAATAGTGTTTAATATGGTATAATCCAGTTCAACAGACTGTGCTACCTAGGGAGTTTGAACACCGTTGAGCTCAGGAAAAAAAGGATTCTAATTTGGCTGATTCTGAGGGAAACTTGAACTATGAACAAAAACAAAAGTTTTGAATGGAAAGTTTGGTAACTTTTCTCGCTTAATAGAGGCCTGTGTTCATAAAGAAATCTACGACTACAAATTCCTTCTTTTATTCTGCCCATCTAAAACGAGTTTGCAATTTAAATATCGAATTTTTGACTATTGCAACACTTTCTTTATTCTATGATTCTCAATGAGAAAGTAATGTAGGATTAAACCCACATCATTTCAACATTTGATACTTTGCTTTAATACATCTTTCCTACTTTTGGGATGTTGATCTCAAATAACTCCGAAAAAATTGTCAGATTAAGGTTTTTTTGTATCAGAAGGTTTCAGAAATCACCCTAATTTTCAAATGAATGTCACGAAATTTCCCGAATTGTCAATAAAAAGAAAATATTTAGCCTTAAATTTTTTTAGAAACCAACTAGATTTCATTTGCTTTAAAAAAGAAATGATCGCTTTAGAAAGTCTGCATTTTTGAAAAATCTGTACTTGAAGAATGGTAAATTATCTTGGCATATCTGAACAATTTTGATTCTGCTTCGAATAATTTACACTGGACTCCTTCGTCTAGAAAGCATAGGAAGATCTTTTTTCATTGCTCAATAGAGAAAGGATATTTATGCTGAGAAGAGCCATGCACTCTTTTCTTTCATAGATAAATAAAATCATTTTCTTTATTCACAGGTGTGGATTCTTCTTTTTCTTTATTTTCTCTTTTTGAAATTAACCTTCTAATGGGCGTGAGTATATTTCACCTTTCTGTCGCTGAGTGCTTTAAAAGAATGACTTTGCATATTCTTGCAGTTCCTTCCGAACCAACTTCTATTCAAAACTAGCTGGTACCCAGCACCTTGCTGTCTCCCCCCAAAAATATTAAGTTCAATCAATCAATAATTTGGCGATGCTTTATCGAAATAGGATGAACAATATGGCAATGTATAAAATACGAACAAATATTCATTTTTATGCATTAGATTTAAGTATTCTTTTAGAATTGTTAAAATTGGTGTTCTTTCAGAATGGTAATGAAAGAAACTATTTATTGGATCTCTTGACTCGTTTGGTATTCGTTCGGAATTCTCAAGTTTTATATTAGAAAATGGATTAATCTAATTTCTTTTAAAACTGATTAAGCATAAAAAATATATTTGTTATAAAATCGTTAATATAATTGAAAAGATAATTTTTGAAAACTACGATTGTACAAAAATATTTGTACTATAATATTTTGGAAGTTGTGAAAAACGCTAACATTTAATTAAAATATAAAACCCCCAGAGTTGGTCTCCCCAACACATTCTCGTATAATCTGTAATAAAATTGTTACCTCTGAGAATGACATGCATGACATTTGTGTTCAATAGCTATACAATATTGACCTTTAACTTTGATTTAGCATTTCTACTGAATCTATTGTTTGCTTGACGATTTATGTGGAAATGAATCCTTGGTAAATAGATTCGATTTTTTTTAAATTCTAGATAATTGTACTATGCCTATAATCATCCCGTAGATGTAAGTAATAAGCGACCAAATTTCCTTGCAGTCGGTTGAACTGTATAGAAAGGCATAAGAGACAAACATTCATTTTTATTTATATAGATTTGGAATTCAAGGTGTTAATAGAACTTTTCGCATCTACTATTTGAATTTTTGAAAATACACTCGATCAATGAGATCAATTTTTTACTGCAGTTTATTTTTGTTGTTGTTGCTTCTAAAATAATAGTAGCAGTTAACAAATAACTTATTTTTTACAACATTTGCAGATGGAATAATGAAAGAGTATGACAAGCTAAAAGCACCAGCTGCTTTACAAAGTGGTCAAGAACTTAGAACAAGAATAAAATATATTTTGATTAATTAAATGATGTTTAAGCTGATTGAAAAATACTCAAATCTTGCAAAGTGATAAACAGAATCACAAGGTGTAACTTAAAGATCCCCCCCTCCCCCCCAAAAAAAAAGCTTAGAATGTTTGCAGCATATTTTCAACAATGCAATGGAATGATCATGAAGCTGATTTCCATTTCATATTTAAGTTTCAATTCTTTTTTGCAATTTTATATTACGATTGTAAGTATTTCAATAGCCATTATTGGCAATTTCCATTATTTTCATGTCATCTAGCTAATTCCTTGATTATTTTCTATTCTTTTTTAATTTTAAGCTTACATATTCTTTTTTTTTGTATACGGAGTATGGAGAAAGTATTGTAATCGTCAATAAAATCTAATTCGGGATTTTGATGAATCTCCACATTTTAGATCACCTTGTTTCCAAAAAACTCAGAATGTTGTCTGTCGGGAAATGTGTGTCTGTCCATCGTTGATAAAGATAACTCAAAACCTTTGAGGTAGACGAATGAAATATGCTTTTACAAATTTGTAGATTTTTGTTACATTTTGAGCAAAATCTATGCAGAGTTGTAGTTTGTCTGCTCGGTTATTCGAATATAGGTTAACACGATAATTAAATAGAATTCGGTACACAGATTTAACATCTATATTGCAGACAAACATGAAAATTTTAGGCAAATATGACAAGTGTTTGAACATTTGTCGATCTATTTTTTTTCTGTAGCATGTAAAGACAAATTAATACGTGATTTTGCGACTACAATTGTACCTTAGTGTCTAATTTTATTTCCGGTTCGGTGGTGTTGAGACTCTTCTAAAATAATGGCATTTTATGGAGTGTATGTAAAAAAAGTTATGGGGGAAACATTACAACTAGTTTCCATTCCGTTTTAAATAAAAAAAAAATGTTTCAAATAATTATTCTTATTAAATTTTATCCATTACAAGCTAATATTCATAATCTAAACAGTATTTTAAAAATATTTTACCCGAATGATTTTTTATTATTATTTTGAAAAAAAAAAAAAAAAAAAAAGACTCGCTATAAGGTTAAAAAAACTGAAACTGCACCACCGAAGACTAAGTGACACTAAAAAAAACGAAAATTTTTTTTCTATAGGCGCTGTCTTTTGGTTGGCCCCCAAATGTAGCATTAGCAACGAAATATTGTTACTTTAAACATTATTGGCCAATCATAGATACCGGAATAGCTCCAAAATTAGCGAGTATTTCTTACACAAACATTCTTCAGGCACTTAGTTAAATCAATACAAAAAACGGATTATTGAAATCTATTTAAATAAAAATGAATGATTGTCTCTTATGCGATGCTGTACCGCTCATCCGATTGCGATGAAACTTTGAATAGTAATTAATTGCCCTTATTTGTTTCTCTTGAAGATGTAAAATAATTGCCAACCCTAAAGTCTTAAAAAATAAAGTTAAAAAAACCGAATTAATATTATTTACTCTTTTCCTTTATCATTCAATTTCAATAAACTTATTCATTTCCGATACGAAGATGAATGTTAATCTGTCATTCCTAATTAAATAAGAAATTTATTTTAAATTCCAGCTGATATTTTTAAAATTATTTCTTCTGTGACAGCAACGCGCTGGGTACCTGCTAGTAATAAAATAAAGAATTAAGTAAAACAAAAACAGATCCGAGTAAAATCAGAAACTAAAAGATATAAATATGTTGGTTTGTTTCTAATTGTATGGAAATAAATGATAAACAAGGCCATTTAAAGCTCATTTTTGAGATTTCTTTTTTAAAGCTTCACACTTTTATGCAAAACTTATATCCTTTTTTTTTTTAAATGTGATTTCCTCATTGCTGTAACACAACACAACGCAATGAATTTTTATGACGATAGTCTGTTTACTGAATGATCATTAAAAGCATTTTACATTAAAAAAAAAAAAGAAGCCTGAGCATTATTTCCCTGTACGGGAATTGAAGAAAGTCATTTAAAGTACAGAAAGTGATATCCCTGACGGGTACAGTGCGCGCGAGAGAATCAAGGTCAGACCGCTGCAGGGTTATTTCGCTGCAGACGATAATTGAGCGACACACCGGCGGAGATTTCTTTAATATCTGCTTTTACATAATCGTTTGGTTAATTAACCTGAGCCCTTGAGTAGCTGCCAATCAAAAGTCAAAATACTGACGCAGGAGGGAGGGGGGTGACCCTAAAGCAGTCTCTTTCAAATGTGTCTCGACTTGACTGATCAGAGATGGTTCAGATTCAGACAAGACGATTTTTTTTTTAAACCTTTAATATCATTCCTTGCGGTTTAATTTTACCGGAACGAATCATTTTTTAAAAAAATGAGTTGTCTTTTTAGTTTAGGAAAAGAAACCAGGAACTTTTTGGATAAATTTTTTACACTGCTTTCCCTCAAATGCATTTCTGGAATTTTTTAGTGATTATGAATTATTTCGCTTTAATTAAGAAAGATGAGAAGTCCTGTCAAGTTAAGTGAGAATTCTAGTGAGTCTTGAATAAAAGATAATTGTGAAAAAAAAGTTTAATTGCATACAAATTCTTACCATTTCAGCGCTTCCTTTTTTTCTTAGGTATTTTTAAAAACAAATTCTTGGTGTTTCGCCGCCTTGGCGTCAGGCTAATTTGTAGCTGATTTCTTGATGAAAATAAGCTTTAATAAACAAACTCGTAGGAGGAAATCTGATGCATTAAAAATTCATTCTGAATTCACAGTAAAAAATTTATTTACTCTAAGCCAGTCAGTAATAAACGAATAGTAAAGAAACAGCCTCGGTTCTGTGATCTCTTGGGTTTTCTCATGTGATTAAATATGGAGTTTTGCAATCTATTTTTAATAATCTGACGAATTAATGTTTTAAAATTTGAGCATTTATATCGTGTCGATGATAAGGCAGAAGTTTTAAAAAATATTTTCACAGCTTAATTATCTGTTAAAAGAGCACTTTTTTATTATCTTGTTTCGCTCTGTGCGTATAATCAGATGAAGAATTCCAGAAAAAAAAATTCATGGTAAAATTTCATGATATTCATAATGAACTAAAAATAGAATTTAGTTAGAATTAAAATTTTCTGCTTTAACCATGGCACTAGAATTGGGCTATTTAAAACTTAAAAAAAAATAAAGTCTGCTATTATAAAATTAAACTACATCATCAGATATAATAGATCAATACTTTCTCTAAATGTGTTTTTGTCATCTAGTTGATTAATTATGCTATTAAAATTTTTCTATGTACTCAGGAAAAGAGTAATAGGAAAATCTCAAACGTTTTAAAATTTTTCGTTATAAAATCAGGGCGTATCACTGAACAATAATTATTTTTGTGGCTACTTAAAATAAAAAAAATGCATAGCCTTTTAGTAATAGCAATCTCATTTTCTTTCAATTAAACTGGCCTCTTTAATGCATTTTTAAAAGTTAATAGTGAAATAATTCTTTTTCTATTTAAGTTTTAAACTCCTTTTTAACAATGGTTTAAATATAATTTCTTATATAGTCTCTTTTTAATAGCATTAATTGCATTTTTATCAGTGCTAAAATGGAGTTTCCGTCTTCGGATATTTTTACATTTACATTTGATTATAATTGAATTTTCCCTATAAACAACATTCTGCAACGCAAACGGGTGAACGGAGTGCAGAGAAATTTGGTGTACAGGCTATACACGAGATGCTCTCACGGAATTTCAAAAAAGATTTTAATTTCAAAATGTCCCCCAAAGGACTCATTTTCTGGAAAAACAATCAACTTAACACAATAAGCATCCAAAACGGAACACAGAAAAAAAAATTAACATTCCAGAACAAAAATTAATAAGAGTAAAATGTAAAACGGAGAAAATCTGTCTGTTCCAGAAAAAAAAATGTCGAGATTTGCATGCTTGTGAAAACGTCTTATGCAAAAAAGGTTTGAATAAGAAACATTTGCAGTCGTTGTCATGTTTTATGTGCTTGTTTCCTGCTGTAATGATGACGGCATCTTGTTGTGGAATTGAATGACTCAAAGAATTCCGTAAAGGTAGATTCACAAGAGACTAACTATTGCACGCAGTCGTTGCCTCTCTGCTGTTGTCCCGACATTGTATTACTGTTCCTCTTGTGTAATTTCGTCCTAATCTGTTCTTGTTTCTACAAACTGGACTATTCTTCTCAAGCAAGTTGCTTCTTGTCTTGTATGCAACCGACTACCCCGCCACCGCTGAATCAAGCAAGTTGCTGTTATTTTTTTCACTTAACATGGCTTGATGACGAGGTGATCAGAAACTAGTCAATAGATGTTAATATTGCTCCTGTATTCCGTTTTGGTCGTTGATTGTGTTAAAATGAATGTTTTTCTGGGAAAACGCTTCCCTGGTGGACATTTTTAAATTGTTGTTTTCGAAATTCCGTAAGCGCATCTCGTGAATAGCTTAGATACAAAATTTTGTTGCAATCCGTTCTCCTGTTTACGTTGTTGGAAGTTGTTTGTAGGGGAAGTTTAATTATAACCACCCTTTAAAGATTGATTATAACCATTCTAGATTAAAATTTGGTTAAAATGTGGGCTTAAGTTTTTTTTTTTAAATAGGTGCAATTTCTTTGCTGTTTTACCTAATTTTGCCAGGGAGTTTAGAATTCTTAATTTACAAGGAGAGCAATATCAACCTATCGTGCGTTTTCTTACTGGCTATGTTTTAGCATGAACTTGTAATATTTACTGTATATATTATTTTATGTGAAATTTAATATTGCAATTTACTTTATGTAATTTGGTGACGATATTTGTAAAATATTTTTAAAAAATGGGGGAATTTTTCTACTTATAAGATTATTGTTTTCGTTGTTGGGATTTTGAAAATATTAAGATTTAAATTAAATTTCAGTATTTCAACTTTATAGATGAAACAGCATCAGTTGCTTCTCAGGAACTTGGTGCAAAATGATAAAGTAAAACACTAAGAGTTTCTTTCTTTTTACATTTTTGTTAATATTTATTACTTTGTTATATATTTTACATTACAGGTTTCATGGTTGTACTTTTCAAAGCATATCGACGCATATGCATTTTTAGCTTTGCATTTTTTGACCATCAATTTGCTACCTCTTTTGGACTTCGCAACAACTAGAATTCATATTTCTTTTTTCGGAACTATCATATAAATAAGAAAAATCAAATAATCGGACGAAATCGAATTTTAATTTCAATTCCGTCCTATTTTTTCAAGTCGGCACTTGCCTTTTGGGAAATGTCTTCCCAAACTTTAAAGAAACTTTTAATTTCCAAAATAAACTGCTTTTATTCGCGTCCCCTTGCAGGAGGAGTGTTCTGTCAATACTCTTCATGTGAGAAATCTTTTGACTTCAAATTTCTATTCGTGTTGCTTTTTAGATGAGACTTTTCAGATCTAACTTTATTGACAGTAAGCAGTTGAAAACGGGAACTCGAAAACTGAATGGCATAAAGGTATATATTTTTAATTTTGCTTTCATACACTCAGATCCGATGAAAGCAGACAGTGTCACAGGCACAACATGTAATTCATGCATATAAAATGATATGTATCTTTATTTTCTTGAATTTTATGCAGTTCCGCATTCTTTGGTAAATTTAAATGAAGTGTAATGCAATTTCTGAAGTTAATTTCCTACTGCCAGGAAAGTTTTAAAAAACTTTTGAAAAGAATTCAAAAGCCTTGACTCTCTGAAAGCCTAGAAAAATAAGTAAAAAGATTTAAAGAAGTGTTTTCACCCAAACTTCAGAACATATCGTAGCACAAAAAACTATTTTTGCCCAATTTTGTAATTTAAGCATTTGGATTTTTAATAATACCAGTTTCATTTCTTTACAATCACGTCTCTAATTTTAATGAAATTTTCAAAAATATTCTAAGAGCAAATCGTAGCAATTTATTTTTTAACCGAAGTGGTAAATCTACCTTATTGTTTAATCTCGCTGTCATTTGCAGGCTTTTGCTAATGCCCAATTGTATTCTTCAAACATTTTCACTTTTTTATTAATTCGCAGTACAAGAACTTTTAATATGCAAACACAAAAATTTATCATTACCTGCCGTCTTTTAAATCTGCTGCAGTTTCCCGTATTTTTTGGTTCTGTGGTTTGTTTCATTTCTTTGTAATTTTAAAATTTTCAGAACTCCAAGTTTGCGTGCCAATGTTTTTCTTTTTAATACTGCTTTTTAGCTTGGCCTCGATTTACAAGATTTTATTTTACTTAATAAGTTTATTAGTTTTTATTGAATTATTGCATATTTTATCACATTAATTTTATAGATATCCTTCTTTGAAATAGGCAATTTCTACAAGCTTTGCATTTTCCAATAATTTTTTTAGCCTATTAATTGCAGTAAACAGGAGGAAGCATTGCTCGTTGTGAACGATTCCTTTAGACACCGCAAAATAAATATCCACAAGAGACATTTAACTTTCCTTTTTCAAATTAATGTAATATACGAGAAGAGGATTCCCTGAAAGTTTCAGAATATGACCCACGAATTTTAGCAAAATCATGAATCTAAAGCAATCGAAATGTAAATAATATGACGCTATATCTCTTTGAATATTGAATGGTAGGAAAAGTTTCCTAGAACAAAACCATAAATTTGAAAAGACTTTCTTAGAATTTAATCTAATTTTTGGAAAGACATGGCCCTATATGCCAAATTAAGATTTTTCTTGTCATTAATCAAAAATATCCATTTTTATTATTTCACAAGACGCACCGCTCCTATTTTTGGCCATTAAAACGAATGTTTTCCCTAAATGTTGAAAAATTTTGCCCAGTCCGTCTCTCTGTTTGTGACAGATAACTAAAAGTTCTTTGAACTCGTTGAATAAAATCTGGTATATGGTCTTTGCTCTAAGTGTATAGATTTCTCTTAAATTTTGAGAAAATCTATTCAAAGGAATTCCGTGGTTCGATGATTCGAATTTCAGTTAGCACGAAACTACAAAACGAAGAGAACTAAGTGGATGAAGTTTTGCACTCAGATTTAGCATCTATACAGAGAATACCTATCAAAGGTTGAGCTAAATAGAACAAGGAGTTGAAGCTGACGATTTGTCAGTCCCTACTTTCAGAAACATATAAACGCTACAACTAAAAACATTTAATGACTAAAATATGTCACATTTAGCATATGATTTTGTGATTACAATTATGTTTCTGTTTTGTGATTATTGTACAAAATATTGCGTCAATCGCTTGAGAAAAATGCTTCTAGAACACAAACTATTATATTTTCTGATGCCATTAATTCTATAAAAGGATTAATCAAAAAACTTGCATGGATCACACGATAGACTTAGTAAAAATACTTAATTCACGCTAGTAATTAATATTATCTAATTATTGTCCATCACTGCTCATGCAAGACGTTATCTGGGAGAACACCTTTTCTGGAGAATATGTCTGAACATTTTGCGGGCTTCCTGCTCCTTTTGCTTTTTTTGAACTCCTGTTCGCTTTTGTCCCCAACTAATTTCGGCATTTTGTTAGTTAAACTAATCAATCACAATAATCTATCATCACGACATAATGTTTGAAAATTATACTTTGTTTAAACATACCGACTTATACTGTTGAGATATATGAATAATATTAATATATTTACCGAAGGCGACTAGTCTTAATGCGATTAATCGTCAATACTCGATCAATTTGAACTGCGTCTTATCGCAACAAAAATATTATAAAAATAATATTGCAATAAATGTATATATTTGAAATAATAAAGAAAGCCAATGAAACAGTGATGTTGCCTCAGCAATCAGACCAACTTTAAAATTCTTATTTTATAAGAAATTTTATGATCCTGGAATATGTTACCTGGATTCACCAGCTACCCATCCTCCTCCATTTTCGAGAGAAAAGCTTTTACTGAGCATTCTTTATTTTGAAACTGATCCACAACTATTATATTAATTTCGAAAAGTTGTGCTTCGTATGAAGGTTTCTTATACTTAGATGTGTTATCAATTATCGTTTACTCTTTAACACTCATTTGGAGAGATACTGCAAAATAAAACTTTGACAGAGTCCTCGGTCTCAAAAACTGGAGAGATTTCGGCAACGATGGCATGAGATAGAAACTAGAGATTCAGGGAAAGAGCTAGGGGATTGTTTCTTTGGTTTTCTTAATTACTTTAATTATAGAATTCATTTCTAATTGACAGTCATCCAGTACCAGCATTCTATTGCTTGTAAATATTAAGAACCTATTGTCTATATTACCAACATGTGTCCATAGCTCAAAAATAGAAGAGAAGATATCATCACTGTACGAATTTTAATCCAGTTGATTATAACTCCAGTTCTGTCGAATAGATTTGGTCTACGCAGTCTCTAGTGTCGTTGTGAAACACATCTTTTACCTGAAAATAAAGACTAAAATCTCAATGGTTATTTGTACGTATTATATGCAATAAATGTTCTTAATTTTACAAATGAAAAAATATTTCTAATTTTCGAATAATGTTTTATTATGAATAGCTCCACTTGAAATTGTTTTGTTCAAACTAAAATATTTTGCATCTAGCCTTAGTGTTCTCAGTAGACTTAAAAAAGAAAAAACACATGACACGAACATGAATAGACACAGTGGCATGTAATTTTTATGATATGCAGGTACTAAGATTCTGTTTTCAATCACTGTTTAACTACATATTTTGTAAATCCATTTATAAATCTGCATTTTAAGCTAAACAAATGGTAACTCTAAATACATTCGACTATGACAATATAAATTGTTTTCTCATATTTATTATTTTTTCGGGTACCATATTCATGCAGCTCATGCAAACTGGAACATAAATAATTTTTTTAAAAAACAAACTATGAAAACAAATGCGAACAAATGAGTTATTTCCTGCAATTGTCGCCTTTTCAAATCTTCCGTAAAACGAAAGCGCATTGTTTAAATCATCTATTCTTTTGTGCCTTTCGAATATGCAGTGCATCATATTTGGAAACTTCACTACCCATTTTTATTTAAAATACGTCCGTATGTACATTTTTAATGCATTTTACATTTATACATTTTAGTGCAAAATGTTGCTTTTATGCCTATTTGCGAAACCTTTGAAAATAAAAAGCGCAGGCGAGATTTCGGATTATGTCTGAAACATTCGCTGGAGGTGATGTATGTTTTGCGAATACGATGCTCTGAGAATGTGAAAGTTATTTTCGAACATATTCGTTTTCTCAAAAATGTTGTGAATATCTAATTATTTTTTCTTTGAATATTAATATGATACTTTATTTTTATTCATAGTTTCTTTTAAAAGACAACGAATCTTTGACAATTAAACGTCGACTTATACACTTTATAGAGCTTGCATTCATGGGAATTACCGATTGTACCATTTGCTTATAACAGCTACATTTAAATACGTAGATATGTTTGAGGAAATGAAACATTATTTGTAGAGCAGTTTACGTTTTCGAATTTCATTTAAATGGGTGTTTGAAAAAGTAATTATAAACAATAAGGTATTTTCTTTCTTTGCAAACACAAGCTATTATTTACATTTGGATACGCTTTTATTGTCAGATTATGCACGCATTTTCAAATTCTGAGGTCAGATCAATTTCTATCAATTATTTGACACACAAAAAGACGAATGATTCATTTAAATAGTTAATTATATATAAATATTTAAACTATTTAATCATAAAAAAAAGTTCAAAGGGGCAAATCATTTAGAGAAAAGGAACAAACTGGATTCGATTTGCATATTTTTGCAGAGTAGACAGATTATTACTTTGCTTTGCAGGGAAGTGGGATATACATTTTAAAACAGTGCTTCTTCCTTTTAAGTGATGACATAAAATAGGATATAACTTCGTTATGAAGATCACATCTATCTCTTTGATCCTAACGCGCAAGAAATGAGAAACCACCCATTCTTGGACGGATTAAATTCGAAATATATAAATTATTTTAATTATGTCATATGCTAAATATTAGTTTTAAATAGCTAGCTCATTGCGTTTTTGAGTTTTCGGGATTACACTTTCATTAATGAAAGACAGGTTTTCTTTGGTACAATTTCATCCGTAATTTGATAGGTATCTATATTTATTTCATAAAGATCTATGTCAAAGAACACGATCGAAAAAAAATGTCCTTTCTCAGTTGACATATTACAAACTGAAAATTTATATTCGTGATAACTAACCTTCGTGTGATGATTAATTTTAAAATTGTGTAACTCTATAAAAGTTTTCATTTGCAAAGCTTTTACTCATATTTCACAATGCGTAATTTGAAACATTTTCTAGATTTCAAACATTTCTGTTGTCACAAAATTAATACATTATCGTGAGTTAGGAATACTTTATTATTGATTATAAACGGGGATACCAAAATTCACAAAATTCCTGACGGCAGGGATGTGTCCAGTTTGTGACTTAAATTCACGTGATGATAGGCTTAAAATATGAAATCAATTTGTGTAGAATTTTTTTAACGGGCTACAATTCCTCACCAATAAGTGATGTAATCAGTTTTCTTAAATATTTTAATATTGAGCAAAAAAAGGAGGAAAGGGAAACACTAAACAATATCTTATTAAAGATTTTTTTTTTAAAGAAAATTTCATTTTTTAGTCTGTGCTTAACTTAACAAAAATATTCTTTTCAAACTTTAAATATAATAGACACGATTAAATGAGGGTTTATATAGTGGTTTACAATCTATAAAAGGTACATACCTGGATGACTTTATTTTTTGTTTCTTAAATATTTACCTTTTATTTATTTAGATATTTCATCAGCTCTAATTTACTGCCTGATTGTTCGTTTCTTTCTAATAAGTAAAGGTCATAATCAACTTTGGGAAAAAACCCTGATAGATGAGATGGTAGCTGATCACCCGTTTTTTAAAGTATGAAAATGACCTTTCTATTATTTTTCTTTGTTGAAAATATACGATTAGATAGCCATATTCGTTTATGAATTTTTATTTTCAAAAGTGTGTCTTGGCATTAAATTCTTTTGTGGAAATCAGGTATGCAAATATATAATACTAACGTACGGGGCATAGAAATCCTTTCTATTTACTGTCGAGTGGCAGCAGCCAAATTTAAATAAAATACAAAATAGGCTTCACCAGAATGGCAACTGCTGTCTTGCCTATGGAAAGTGAATTTAATATCTCTCAAAACATTTATTTCACAAAAATTATCTTTGTATTCTTTTAAGATTAAAAAAATTACGGAAAATTTTGATTTCATTAAATATAGTTAAAACTTCTTAATTTCCATTATGTTTAATTCAATTTATTCACATTTTTAAATGTTATGCAAGAATGTTTTATATACACGTGTTTAAATTTTAAAAGTTATACTGTGCATGAAACCATTCAATTTGTGTATTTTTATCAATCCTTAATTCCATAACATAATTTTCTCTTCCATTTCTTATTGTATGCACTTTTTCAATTTTTAATTTAAATAAAATCATATTTTTCAATTCGTATCAAATAACAAGATGAATTTGAAAAACGAACTCTATTACAGATTAAAAAGTCAGTAATTCTAATTGAACAAGTTAGACTCCAAAAGGCAGCTAGTTTGAAGAAATAAAATAACAAACCTTCGGAAATAAATCATCGCTATTTTCTCATTTTACAAAAGCTATTTTAAAAATATCGACGCTAGTGAGTAAAATGTTGGTTTCGATGTTCCGGTGCCGTATAAGATCAATGAATTTAGTTTAATTTCAATTCATTTCGAAATAAATTATGGGTACATTCTTTTCTCGAAAATAGGAAAACCCTGCCGCAAACAACTAATTGTACGAAAAGGGATTTTTCTCCAGATATATTTTTAAAATATTTATGCAGCCCACGTGTTCTGCTTCATCTCGTTGTAAAAATAAATTTGTTTTCGTCCTTTTGAATAGACATCTTGCTTCTTTCAGCCTCGCTTTGCGGAAATTCATCGGATTCATTTTACAGGATTGTGTGTTTATTCCCCATTCGCGGCTTACGCAATGATTGTGCCGGAAGCTTGTTAAATAAGCCTGGGTTTGGATTTTATCACATCTTGGTAACATAATTCTTTTGACATTTGAAAATACGTGTCGGAAATTAATTAGAATCCCAAATAATAGCAATCTTTTAACGTTTTTTGCTTTCCTGCTTGCACAGTAGAAATACCGAGAAAATTTGACCTCGAAATACAGTAAAAGCTCCTTATTCGCGCTTCCTTTATTCGCGTTTTCACTATTCGCGGATTAAAAAATATTACCCAATTCCTATTTTCGCGGCTAAAAATTTCTTTATTCGCGAATCTAATAAGTACACACATAATAATAAAAGGATTCCAATCCAATATCCATTGTAAATGTCGTCAAATGAACTAATGAAAAAAGTAAAATAGATCTTATTACCACTTTGCCTAAAGTATGTTGTTAAATGCAAACATAGCCGAAATCGCGAATTGAATAGGATGATGTGGGTTCGAACAGATAGAATCAAGTGACATTCAGGAATTGCTTGAATCGCAAGATGAAGATCTGACTGAAACCGACTTGGAGGAAATGTTAAATTCACGGCCCATTGAAGAAGAGGCTTCAACAAGCACTGGAAACGAGACATTTCATTTGAAAAATCTTAGTGAAGGTGTAAGAATGGCAAATGAGCGTTACGATTTCTTTATGAACGTCTATGGAAAGCAGTCTTATTTTTAAGAGGCAAATTGCTAATGCAACTGCTGCGTATCAGTCTGAATGGAAGGAGCTTTTAAAAATTGCCAAGCAAGAGAAAATTACTAAATTCTTCAAACCATTGCCTAAGCTTTGAGATAATGAATCAATGTTCATAAAAATAAATCAATTTAATGAATTTTTTGTTGTCACCTAGGAACGTATCCCCTATAATCCCACATAAATTAAAATTCCGTATTCACGGTCTCTGTATTCGCGGCATATTTATGGAACATATACCCCGCGAATAAAGAGCTTTTACTGTATTGAAGAATATTCGTGCTTAACATTTACGTATGTTAGAAAAAATGTTTATTGGAATTATAGCGTCATCTGACTGACGTGGAGTTATAATTGAAAAATGCAATGAGCTGTAAATATGAAGTAATCATATTTAAACTCGGCTTATTCAAAGTACTCTTCAAGTGTATAATAAGCAGACCTATTAGCAAATTTATATATAAAGAATTAAAAGAATGCACTAAAAGATTCCGAAAGTAAGTTGAAAATTTCTTTTGTGATGGCTGTCGCCATGGTAGCTGGAAATCATCCTAAAGTTATTATTAGTTTAAAAAGATTATGTTAAATCGACGA
>JAPMOQ010031023.1:452610-561156 GCA_026543055.1 Argiope trifasciata
ATAATCTATATAAATAAAAATAAATGTTTGTCTGTATGTCTTTTATGCATTGCCATGCCGCTCATGCGATTCCTATAAAACTTCTTCGGCAACATATTTCTAGCACTTATGGGATGATTATAGGCATAATAAAATCATCTAATGTATAAAAAAATATTTTCGGATCTATATTCTCATGTATTAACCAAGGGTTATTGGCAAAATAATTCGACAAGGCGACACAACCGATTCAGTAAAGATGCTACATTTAAGCTATGAAATTTTAATTAAAAATTTAATAAGATTTTACCGTTTTTGCAGTATGTTTCAGAAATATTAGAGTACTCAAAATTTTTGCATCATTTTAATTTTTAAAAATTATTAATTCAACTATATCAATAAATTTTTAACACAAATATATTTTCTGTGTTTAATCAACTTTAAAAAATATTTTAATCACATTTTCTAATATTAATCTTGAGAATTTTGAGCGAATATGATATGAAAGACGAAAGATACGAAAAAATAGTTCCTTCCCTTACAATTCTGAAAGAACATCAATCATTACAATTCTAAAAGAATACATTAATCTAATTTACCAAAATGATATTTGTTAGAAGAGTAGAATAATAGAAATAGAATGAATACAACTTATGCTTGTATTATGCTTATTAAATATCAATCTTAATTAAACAAGATAACTGTATCAAATTCCAAATATTATTTCCAAGATTGCATCTTCTGCGGCAGCAACACGCCGGGTACCAGCTAGTAAGATATATAATATCATGCACTTTTGCTATTATACATACATGGTGTATTATACATTACTCTACCAAATACTGTGTGTTAGGTGAAATATTATACATCATTAGATATGCACACTTATCTAATAGAATTTATTTTTCAAAATTAGATTATATTATGTTAAAAATATTTCTACGTCATTAGAGTATAAAATCTTTTATATTTAATTATATTCTACTGTATATAATTAAAGAAAGAATGCGCTAAAAGATTCCGAAAGAGTTCAAAATTCTTTTGTTAGGGAGCGCATGAAAAGGAATGCAATCAATAACTGCGGGCTTCAAGCATCTTGTCACTTAAAGCTGTTGTGTTTGTAATTAAAAGCATTATGACAGTACAAAAAATGACAGTTGTTGCACTGCATGCGAGGAAGAAAGCAATCTGACTCGCATAATCAAGTGCACTTGAACTTGAGTTCTGGGCATAGAAAGGAAAAAGATTGAGTAGCATTGCTTCAGTTCAGCCCTGTAAAAACAAACAGCAATGTGAAATTGTTGAAAAAAAATCCGTCAAATGCTGCAGAAGTTCTTCGACATTCAGTGTTGAAATAAGGTGTCCCATAGACTAATGTCCTCAACAACAAGTTATGATGTCGCGATTGGAAAACAATGGATGGTTAATGTCTATCAATATTCATATAGTTGTCACTTTGATGTTTTAAATATCCTGACGATAATTGTAATTTTGATATTGATGCATAATTATATTGATAATAAATATCCTTTAATCCGTTTATCTATATAAAAATGAATGTTTGTCTGTATGTCTCTTATACTTTCCTACACCGTTCATCCGTTTACGATGAAATTTGCTCAGTTTATTGTTTACCTCTACGGGATGGTTACAGGGATAAAACAATTATCTAAATTTTTTTTAAAAAAATCGGATCGCAACACCATTTATTTACCAAGGATTAATCACCAAATAGTTCGCCGAGGTGACAATAGATTCTGTAGAAAAGCTAAATCCAAGTGAAAGGTTAATATTTTCTAGCTTTAGTACACAAATGCCTTGCAAGTCATTCTCTGAGGCAACAGCATTATGGCAGATGATGCGAGAAAGTTTTGGGGAGACCAACCCTGGGTTTTTAAAAATTTTTATTTAATAGTAGCGTTTTTCGCAGTAAATACCAAAAATATTGTAGTTCAAATAATTTTGCATCATCTTAATTTTCCAAAATTATCTTTCCAACTATAACGATTTTATGGTATAAACATATTCCCTAGGTTTAATCAATTTTAAAAGACAGTATTTTAATCACATTTTAATTAAATTTGAGAAATCTGAAGGAATATTAAACCGATCACGAGATACAGTAAATAATTCATTCATTATCATTTTGAAAGACAAACAGCATCTTGAAAGAACGCAAAGTTTATCTAAAAGAATACACGAATCTAATGTATAGAAATACATCTAATGTATGAAATTCAATCCATTTATCTATATAAATAAAAATGAATGTTTGCCTGTATGTCTCTTACGAATTCCTAAGCCCTCCATCCGATTGCAATGAAACTGGGTCTGCTTATTGTCTACACCTACGAAATGGCTATAGGAATAATACAGTTATCTAAAATAAAAATTAGGATCTCAGCCGCATCTATTTACTAGTTATTAATCACCAAATAAATCGCCAAGGAGACACTAGATATTTTGTAGAAATGCTAAATGCAAGTTAAAAGTTAATATTTTGTAGCTATAGTATGTAAATGATATGCAAGTCATTCTCAGAGGTAGCAACTTTATGACAGATTATGCGAGAAAGTGTTGGGGAAACCAGCCATGTAGTTATTAAAATTTTAATTAAATTTTAGCGTTTTTCGCAGGAACTACCAAAGGTATTGTAGTACAAATTATTTTGCGCCACCTTAATTTAAAAATTATCTTTTCAACTACATAATCAATTCTAAAAGAAACTATTTTAATCATATTTTCTAAAATTAAAGAATTCTGAATGAGTATGAAATGAATCACGAGATTTTATAGTTTCTTTTATTACCATTCTGAAAAAACTCAAGTTTTATAATTCTGAAAGAATACAGAAATCTAATACATATAAAAATGATCCTATTTCGATAAAACATTACCAAATTATTGATTGATTGCACTTAATATTATTTTTTTCTGTGGCAGCAACACGCCGGGTTTCAGTTAGTGAACAAGTATTAAAATGACATGGGTTATATAACTTCCCCAAAATGCGCCTGATATTGTATTAACCACTTTCCGTAAAATGATGAGTATAGCTCGTCATTGATTTTTCATGCCATATAGCACTATCACGAGCTATACTCGTCATTGTGCTATATGGTGTGACGAGTTATACTCGTCATGCGACTAAAATTACTGTTGAATATAATAATAAATTTGATTTAAAATTTCTAGTGTATTGAATTCGGAGGCACTTTATTAGGTTGATATCATATATCGTTTGATTGTCTTCGTACAAGTTACGGCCAAACTATTAGTAGTCATTCGAATAAATTCGTTCATTTATTCTAATAAGCATTTAGCCAAAACATCCGACTAACTAAATGCTAAACATGCAGTGAAATAAACACCTTAATGAATAAGAGTAATGTAAATCAAGACCAAAATGATTCAGAAAAATCAGAAAATAAGTATATATTTAACTGGTACTGATATTGAAACTGATGATAGTGAAATATTACCAAGAAGATGAAAAGGCGCATAATGACTAATACGAGAATTTTATGAATACTCTGGAGTCGCAGACACATTATGTGTCTGTAATAAAATAAAAATTACGGAAGTGCCTGGCGTAAACGCGAAAACTAGGGGGCTAATCCGAAGTCATTAGAGATTTTTGAAGAAATGCTGAATGCGAACTTAACGAACTACAATTACATCCACACTAATAATCTAATTTTAATTAATAATTATAAATTAGTTAGATTTATAAAATAAACTAAGTTTTCTTAAATAAAAATTAAATAGCTATTTCACCCATAATTATTTTCATTCTTAAATCTTACTGGACGGGGTTAAAATTGATTAGTTCAAGCCTATTTTTCGAGTTTGAAATCAAGAGTCCTTCTGCTTGCACATGCTTTTAGGAAACAAACTTTGCCCTACTTTCTAGTTAAAAAACGAACTGCTCGAGTTCAAGTTCAGTTTTTCTGGAAAGCGAGGAGAGCCCTCAAAATAGAAGCGGGGTTCTTTTCTTCTGCGAGCGACATTTTAGTGACGGACAGGTGTCGTCTGTCGTTGCTGCTCTCTGAATTCCTGTTGGGATGTTGTTCACTTTGTTCGACGCCTGTTTTGTCTTCCATCTTCCAATTCGAACTTGAGTCTAATCTTTGCAAACTACGGTTTATTTATTAACCCCTTCCAGTAAGATTTAAGAATGCAAAAATTATGGATGAAATGGCTATTTAATTTTTATTTAAGAAAACTTGATTTATTTTATAATTCTAACTAATTTATAATTATTAAAATTATATTATTGATATGGATGTAATTGTAATTTGTAAGTTCGCATTCAACATTTCTTCAAAAACTTCTTGTGACTTCGGATTAACCCCATAGTTTTCGCGTTTACACCTGACACTTCCGTAATTTTTATTTTATTACAGACACATAATGTGTCTGCTACTCCAGAGTATTCATAAAATTCACTTATTAGTCACTGTGGCGCGTTTTCGTCTTCTTGGTAATATTTCACTGTCACTAGTTTCAATATTAGTATAAGTTAAATATATACTTATTTTTTGATTTTTCTGGATTACTTTGATTTTCTTGATTTACATTACTCTTATTCATTAAGGTGTTTATTTCACTGCATGTTTAGCATTTAGTAAGTCAGATGTTCAGGCTATATGTTTATTAGAATAAATGAACGAATTTATTTGAATGACTACTAATAGTTTGACCGTAACTTGTACCAAGACCATCAAACGATATATGATAGTGATCTATGATATCAACATAAGTAGTAAAAGTGGATCCGCATTCAATACACTAGACATTTTAAATTATATTAATTATTATATTCAACAGTAACTTTAGTCGCATGAGGGGTATAACTCGTCACGCCTATAGCACAATGACGAGTATAGCTCGTCATTGTGCTGTATGGTATGAAAAATGAATGACGAGCTATATTCGTCATTTTACGGGAAGGGGTTGACTAGCTAGTACCCGGCACGTCATTGCCGCAGAAGAAATAATCTTGGAAATATCGTTTGGAATTCGAAATAGTTATTGTGTTAAATTGAGAATATTTATTTTCTTGTCGACAATGAATACATTCATGGAAATTGAAGGATCTATAAAGACGCACAAATAATATTAATTCTGTTTTTTCCATTTTATTATTCAAGACTTTAGGGTGAGCAATTTTTTTCGTTTTTCCAAATAAATGATATTGATAAAAACGCAATTTTAAGTAGGAAGAAACATCAATAAATTAAATTCTTTGATATTATATATATATATATATACTAGCTGGTACCCGGACCGTTGCTGCCGCAGAAGAAATAATTTTAAAAATGTCGTTTTGAAATTTAAAATAACTGTCTTCATTAATAAGGAGTGATAGAAAGAATAATACTTATTTTCGAATAAAATAATATTTATTTTATTCGGAAATGACTAGATTCATCGATGCTAAAAGTTATATAAATGAGAAGCGTAAATATAATGCCCATTCTATTTTATTAACTTTATTATTCAAGACTTTAGGATTGACAATATTTTTTGTTTTCTATCTTCAAGCAGAAACAAATAAGAGCAGGTACTAAGCATTCAAAGTGCCACCGCAATTCGATGTGCGGGACGGCAGCGCATAAGAGACATACAGACAGACGTTCATTTTTATTTATATAGAATATCACAGTGACTCATTTAGAGATTAACAATAATCGTAAATACTGTGTTCTGAATGTTCTTTTTCGAAGTTTATGGCTGAAATACGACTCTAAAATTTTTTAGAGGGCCGCGGTGATTTTGTTGTAAGGTCTCGGCTTCGGAACCGTATTGTTTCAGGTTCGAGACTCAATTCTATCGTAGAACCGTCGTGTAAGGGGGTCTTTTGCACTATAAATCTGTATAGCCAAACGTCCTCCCTCTGGTGTGGTGGGAAGAGGTGGGGGCCAGCTCAGGTGTCTTCCTCGTCATCTGATCACGGTTCAAAGTTACGAGATGTTGCTTTACAATGGGACGTTAAAATAATTAAACTGCACCGAATTTTTTAAAATAATGCATAATAAGTATGAAAATGTCCAGGTCAATAGCATAACTATATTATTCCTGCTCTCTTGGTATTCGTTTAAAGTTGAAGACCTAATGAATTAAACGCATCATTATCATGAACTTCATTTTCTTGAAATTCTAAAAACAATTCGTACTTTTTTAAATTTATGTATTTATTGAAGTGGATAAGTAAGAGTTTTAAGAGCAAAGGGCGTCATCTCCTAATACCAGAGATTGTTAATAAATATCAAAAAACTTCAGTAAACGAAGAAAAATATGGAGACAGAGCTTATGAAAAGCAATTTTTTGGATTAGAGCTTCTTGTTGATGGACGGACGGGTGTTCGATACTCCAAAGGTATGTTATTTCAGTTCAAATTGAATACTTCAAATAGTGCACATGAATGTCATTTTCTTGTTACTGTTGAGACAATAATGGTTGTTATAAAGTCCAAATTTATGCAGTAAAGCTAGATGGACGATCTTCCGGGTAACTAGAGTTGCTGTTATTTCATCTTTTTGTTTCCATGCGGTAAAGGAAAAAAATGGGCGCAATATCTCCTAGAACTTCTTAGTACTTGCTGTTTTAATAAATTTAATAATTTGAAGCGAGGGCTTTTGATCAGAAGTCATAGTTTTCTCATAAATCCATCTAAAGTATGGGTAAAACTCCTTGATCTTTTGGATAGATAATCCGCCTTTTATTCCAATGCCGTAGTGCTCATACCGATATGATTTTGAGACTTGCTGTCATTTGTATTTTCTAAAGCTATTCTATGCATAACCCTTGGAGACCTCTTACAGATTTTTCAAGGTTTGAATCATATTAAAATTATATGTTAACAAAAGATACTTCAACTGCAAGTTTATCAATGGCGAGAAAGACTGCTAAAGCTTCGACTGTGAAGACGGAATTTTATAACCAAAAGATCGGAGGTGTGGCAGTCCTTTGACAGAAGTGATAAATTGCGATTTCGGAATTAAATTATTTGTAGTTCTGCATTTTCACAAGCATCTAAATGCAATAACTTAAAAAAGGACTTAAATATATGATATTTGGTATTTGATCTTATACTTTTATTGTAGTCCTGGATGAAATTCTGAAAAAAAGCGCCAGAAATGCATAGACGATTTTCTTGCTTGTGTTCCCCTCGATTAATCGCCTAAGGTTTTGCAATTATTGTGCTCAATTACATGGAGTAAATGATACAAAACAAATTAATTAGTAACTAGCTATTACCCACGAGGAAATTTTGATGTATATGTACGAAAAACTATCAAATAATGACAAATAAAAAATTAAACCTAACCTCAAAACGATACATTTAAGCATATACGAAAAATATATAACACAGGTACAATTTAATAACAAAAACCCACAGCTAACGTAAAAACAGCTTATTTACATTGTATACCCAAAATGAAACAAAACAGCAATTCAAGTCCGGTCAAAAACATTTTCCGGTCTAAACTTCCCAACCAAGCTCTTGGAGTTTCTAACTAGTCACCACAGACGTGTGTTGTCTAACATTGTCCTGATGGAACACAACACCTCTTCTGTTGGCCACTTCAACTGGTGATGACCATTTCTCATCACCAGTCATCATCCTTTTATGAAATGGTTCGATTTCATTCCGTCTGGCTAAGGCTTCGCAGATGGAAATTCAATCCATCAAGTTTTTTTTTGTCACTTGATTGATTAGAACTTGATGGATGGACCAAGACTTCTATGAGAGAGGCATTTTGAAGGTACCTTTCAAATGGTATCAAACTATAGAACAAAACGGTGCTTATTTGACCTAAATCGCACAATCCAAAACATGAGCTTCAAGTCTTGAATTTCATATAAAATTATTGGATTTCTTTTTCCCCAACTTAATATTTTCAAACTACATTTCAAGCATATGAAACTGGAATTCTAACACAAGTTACGAAGTTATATAGAAATATATTCTAATCGGAAAGAAAAATCCTTTAGAATAATAATGGAATAAAGACACAAAAAACTTGAAACTTCTCAAGCAGCATGATAATGTTTACTCCTAATTCCAATTTCTGCAGCATGAGGGTAAATAAAATTGGTATTGTTGAAAAGATAACTTTTGAAATTTAAAATGGTGTTTGTGCGATCATATACATCGACATTATTGAAAGAAATTAAATTTTTTATAACCTTTAAATAACTGTCTTGAAGTTCACGCAAAAATAAAGGATTTCTTTTTCCCCAAGCTAATAATTGTCCTAATTTGCCCCCAAAAAATGCTTCTGTGCCTAACCTTGATACACCTTCATGTTGTACCAATAAACACGCATTCCTTAACATTCTAACAACAACAACAAAAAAACGAAACAGCAATGAGAAAAGGACTAATAAACAGCAAGTAATTATCGCATTCCATTTCCGGTTTTCCAGAAGTGTTGGGTTCCGCCAAGCGACTCTCCGTACGCCTCGTTTATTAATGTTATCGGCAATCATTCCGCATTGCACTCGCTGGTTGTAAACATTTCCCAAGTAAATCACTTTATTAACGCAATAACAGCGCGGGCCAATTTAATTATTTGCGCGTCAGAGACCCGGCCTGGAACTATCTCGGTGACTTCGATGCGGACCTGGGGGTGATGTCTCTCTCGGATCGTCTGGGAGGTATGTATGTATCGATTTTGGATGTTGGGAATTTTCGCACAGTATAAATATTCATACGGGACTCGCTCCGTCAAACAAAGGGTTGCCACTTTTATGGGCTTTGTTATCCGAAATAATTGCCTTCAATATGTCGGAGGCAGGTGGTTTGAATTAATAATACTCACCGGGCGAGATGTGTGTCATGCGATGGTCTTTTGCTGATATCGATAGTTCTTAACCAGTGGTTTTCATATTTCTTGAATTCATCGAATTTTAAAAAGTGTGAGCCGAAACGACACTTTGCCTTTTTTCCCCCAAGTTAATCTTGATAGTAAATTTGAGCATTTCGTCGAATTTCATATCGTTTCTTGCCTTTAAGAGTCGCATGCTACATTTCATTCATCATGTACATGTTAGGACTTCTATTACAGATTGTTAATTTTTTATTACATACTAATTGATATTCTATCTCCAATTATTATCTTACGTAACTTCTTTCTCCTTTTTTTGTTTGTTTGTTTGCTTTGTGTGTGTGTGCATGTATGAGTAGTTTATGTGTGCGAGTACACTCAGTTACCATGACCACAATCCAACGCATAAACAGCAGAACATTAAAATTTATGTTAAAATTACTTTGACATGTTTTAACGTAAACAATTTAGCAGGCGAGATTAAAGGCCCCCGAGCCTAGGCGCTCTCAAACACCCCCCCCCCCATCATTGGCATTGGCATTTCATTCATCTAGTCGTCTGTACTGTGAGTAATGGCGAACCAAAATGCAATTAATTCCGATTATACAAAAACCAACTTCTGGAAAAAACCTGTTTTCAAATTAAATATTTCATAAAAAAAAAGTTTTTCAAATTTTTTCGTTTTTTGAAAACGAAGCCAGTTTTTGAATTTTTGTCAAAAAAAAAAAATGAATAGGGATATATATATAATATAAGTTGTATAAAGTAACCAAAAAAAGAAATCAATATCAAAATCTCTTTCTCTTTCTGCATATATATATATATATTACTTACAAAAAACAACAAAAACGTAAACAACAATTTAAAATAGTATTTATATTGTTTCCCCTAACTTTAATTTCTCCTAAGAAAATAGGATTTAAAAAAAACATAAAAACCAAGTCACCTTTCTTTATATTTTACTTTGGACACAATATTGCCTGAAAGTAGCTAGTGTTCACTCGCTGCTGAGCTTGGTTTTATAGTTTTCACGGCATCAAATAACAAATAAAAGTTCTTTTATTCGTGGCCTCAACTAGTGAAAATTCAGCTTTCTGCGTCTTTGGATTTGTAAATTTTACTTGAGGGTCTTCAAGAAACTTATGAATCGGTTTTTTCCTGGCTTCTTTAAAAAAAAGCATTACTCTGATGAGTTGTTTCTTCTATTTGCTCTTTGGAAATATTCTAGATGATATCTTTCCAGAGAAAATAATTTTGGTTCTGAGGCTAAAGAAAGTACATCAGATGTCTAGAAATGTTCTGTGGATTTTATACAGCAAAAGAATAGTGAATTCTACTTCTCTTCTTTTTTTGAATTCGTTCTCTTTAAGCATATAATTATTTCAAACTTATTTCAGTATTTAAATATTTTAGTTCATCTAAACAAAAATTCAAATATATCTTCACTTGTTAATAAGTTCCCATCTCCTCTGCTTAAGATCACAGCTGCAAGGCAACTCAGTGCCAACTGATATATTTTTTTAAAAAAAATTGGATTATCCAGACGTTGCGAAAAACCGGTTTTCTTACTTTAAAAACCGATTTTTTAAAACCAGGTTTGAAAAACCGTGAAACCCTATTGCGAGCAGATTCATGAGTAGTTAGTCGCGTAGACATAATTTCAAAAAATTATTTTCGAAGAAGTATAAAACTCTGGAATTCATCGAAATCCGGAAGTTAATCACTTAATGGTTGTACAATCCTCATTTATCTAAAATAAAAGTATATGCATGTCGGCATTTCGTAGAATAGATTATTATACCTCGATCTATAAAATTCGATACAAACATATTTTTCTGTAGGATTAAAATTTAAAAACAAAATTGGCATTTCTAATCAATAACTTCTGGAAATATTACCCTACCTCTTAGAATTCATATAGCGTTTTGAGGATGTCAATTTATTCGATACACAATGCTAATTTTTTCATTTTTTCGAATTATAATTGTTTGTTTTTTCATCATTGTTGAAAGGTATATAATGAAAATATTCCCAAAATTTTTCACAAATTTTGGAATTGCTGTAGCTGCTTTGAATATACATGCGTTGAAAGATTTTTTGGGCAATCACTACACTCAGTATCGCAACCTTGACTTCTAACTTTTTCTGATTTTGGAGTAAATAGTCTAATTAACACTTTGCTGACCGGTGACGAGTTAACACGTCATTGCGCGTGCATTATCTATTTCAATTTGACACCCAGGGCAACATAGAATATTGCAAAAACGTGACGTATCGTGTTGAGACGTGTCGGCTATGTAACACAAAAATAACTTTTCTTGTATTTAGGTTTTTTTATCGCAATTTTAGTATCATTCTAAAAATTCGTATCGGTGAAGAACTTTTCAGTGTATTATACGCGGATACTTTATCTGATTGTTTCAAGTGGTTTTAAAATAGGTTGTAGTGATTCAGAAATTGATGAATCTGACATTATACCACCGAAGTGACAAAACAGAAAAGTTAGAAAATCTGATGGTGAAAGTGATTTTGAAGATTGGAATGAAAAAGACGGCGTAAAAATAAACCCAACTAGAACGTGTCGAGTATGCTCTTCAAAAGGAAAGCGCAGCGAAACGAAATATATCTGCAAAACCTGTTGTGTATCATTACATGCAGGTGATTGCCATACAGTTTATCGTACAAAAAATATCATTAAAAGCTATCTAAAAAATATGTCCAAAGTTTAATTTCACTTCATTTAGTATAAATGAAATCTATTGGAGTTTATTTAGAACGTTTTATATCCATATTAAATAATAAAATAATAGCTGGTAACATGACATATTTTCTGTGTAAAATTTCCTGTCAACAAAGTTTTAAGTTTATGAAGTTTGATATTGGGAATACTATCCAAACTATTGGAAGAATGTATAAAATTGAAGGTTACTTGTTTCTCTGAAAAAGAAAGATAACAATTCAGAATTCGTTTCTGTGAAGTATATTTTATACAGAAGCTGCTGAAAGATTTTATTTATTAACCAAGTCAATAGAATTTTAATTTTTACCATCCGGTAGTGAATACAGCCAACGAAGAATATAGCCAATAGACGTTAATACAACAAACGAATCTTTCCCATTCATTTAAAATTTCTTTCTCAAATTTTTATATTTCTGATCTAATTCTGCAGTAGAATATGAAATATTCTTATTATTATACAGTTTTTCTAATCTCACTTTGATTTTTTTTTAAAATAAAGACGCATAAAAAATTATTCCAAAATTTTCGGTAACCCTCTCCGCGTTAATCATTGCAGCAGAAGAAAACCACAGAGTAGTCAGCGATAATAGCCACAAACAGAATTTTCGCCTGGTCTTTACAAATGGCAACTCGTTTATTCCTGTAATGGCGCCCTAGGGTACTGGATCTCATCTTTGGCATTCACTCGAGGGCTGCGATTTCGCCTATTTGGGGAACTGTGGAACTGAAGATACATTACTTGATTGCGGAATTAATTCATGTTTATTCCCTGCCTAATTGCCGAAGAAATGCAAGGAGCTATAATGGGTTTTTCAAGTGTGCATGGAATAGAATAACATTGAAAAGGCAAAGGTAAGAAAAAGTGATTAGAGTCCTAGAAATATTTCAGGAACTTTATGAAAAAAGAAAACTACTAAAGTGCGATGAAACAAGTTCGTGCGAAACTGCGGAGCCTTGAGAAACGCAACTGCGCTTCTCATTTAAATTTTGCTTTTCATTGCCAAGCGGACCCTTTTCTTCCTGTTAAATTAAATTTAAACTGACTCGACGCTTTTAATAAGTTTCACTTGGATTAACGCACTGAATTACATAGTTTTTTCAGAATGCTTGTGCGGTAAAATGCATCTAAACTCTGAAATTGAGTTTCGCGAGTCATACAGGATTGGGTGAAAATGAGAAATGTTCTTGTGCAGGAATTATTGCCATTCTAGAGCATTTTATGGCACCGATTTAACTAATACAGCGTTTCATTTTGACCGTGCTTAACAATCTGAGGCACATATCTTTTTTGTGAAAGTGATACACCTAAAAGAAAGAATAAGATATCCTAAAATATAAGAAACAGGGTTTTAATAGTTTTTCTACTGCGATTTCCAATCTGAAAATGAGCAAGAAATGTAATTAAAGATATTAATGAGGTATAATTAACGACTGCAATGTTTCAGCCCCCATTGAATGTAATTAGCAGGTAAAACTTAGTATCTAAAATGAATTTTCTGAATATCCCCTAATTAAATGAATAAATAGGATACAACTAATTAGTTTAGTACAAATTCTGAAACAGAAATGATTTTCTTTTGTTCATGGTTTGGTGCAATTCTTGCGCCGTTGAATGATTGATTGCATTTTCATCATACTGCCGTAGGTAATTTGGAAGCTTTTTAATTTCATCGTAGATGAATTTTTCTATCAAATTTTAAACATATGTAAAATGATTTGATAATTTGCTAATAAGAGAAAAATGTATAGTGGTCAACATAAATGGTCAGTCAGTGATTTGAATGATTGATTTCTGGTTTATTTGTCCAAATGTCCTTTTTCAAAGGATTTTTGAAATTTCTTTTAGCTGTAATCCAAAAATTGTATTATGTGAAAATAGGTAGAAGAGTTCTTCCTTGGATTATCTCATACATTTATGACGCATTTTGAATTGAGTTTACACTTAGTATCGTTGACTCTTTGCAATTAAAATTGCGAATCACTCATGAGAGATATCGTCTGAAATGTGATTGTACTTATTTGGTGTCATACATATGGGATTTAATTTAAGTAGCTTATGATATTTGTGCATTCATATATACGCGAAAAATAGGCCAACGGTCAACTGACAAATTTGTTTCAAAATTATCTCCATTCCTACAAATTGAAAGATAAAATCATATGATGAATTTCATTCATGTATATTTTTGGGTATTTAAATCATCCTGTTAGTATGCATACGGATGCTTGGACAGACTTCTCGTTTCTGGATTTCAATCAATCTTTTACGGAAATCTAAAATTTTGGCGTAATAAATAATTCCTTCACTTAATTTCATTCATCTAACTCATTGCATTTTACAGTGTTCTTTTACAATTTTGACATAATTTTAACTTTCTTACAGATGAGAATTTGCTTTGTTAATTTCCAAAAAGGAAAAACAGTATGCGAAACTTAATAGGTTTAATAAAATGTATTATTTAATGTTTTATATCTTCAGCATAATATGAGATATTTTCAGGAATAATATTTTTCAATGTGCAATTTTTTCCCCAGGAGCTTCTTATGACAAAATGTAATAGATTATTGGATGGAAATTGATTCCCAAATGAGGAATAAATAAAAGGCACTGTTAAATTCTTGTTCTCAAAGAAAGAATTGGTATCTCAGAAAGGAAGCAATGTGTTCAATCCATCTTGTTTTGAGCCACGCCCTGCCTCCACGCAAAATATTCATTGTCTCATTTTGGCTTACGGCATGATTTTCGTTCAAAATTTATTACATTCCACTCATTGAAGGGGGAATTTAATGGAGCGGTGATAATAATGGAAAAGAGGAACTTTTTTGATGTTCCGAATATTCGTTATGAAGTAATTTATTGATGACTGTCAAATTAACTATTCATTTCTTCAGCGCAGAAGAAATTATTATGAAACAAATATTTAAGCATTATACATATATTTTTTTAAATTATAGTTAAAGCAGAAAGGTCACTTTATTGCCTACTAGCTGGTGCCCGGTGCGTTGCTGCCACAAAAAAACACATTGGAAATAATTATTTCAAATTGCAAATGATATCTTGTTTAATTAGGAATGATAGAAAGAATGCTATTTATTTTCTTGTCGACAATGAATACATCCATTGAAGTTGGATGATAGATAAAGAATAATACATAATATTTATTTATTGGCATTATCACTCAAGTATTTTTTAAGATAGACAATATGTTTTGTTTTCCCATCTTCAGCAAAAACAATTTTTTTGCTGGTCCGACTCATGAACATCCGATATACAACTGGCTGTGGGGAAAACATGGAGGTTCTAGGTTCAAATCATATTTGAAGTGCTTGGCATAAAATTGTATTAAATTTTTAATTAAAATGTCAAAACCCTAGTATTTCTAACCCTAAAACTTTCTTTGATACTCTCTAATGAAGGTGTTACTTCAAAGAACGACTTGCATAGCATTTGCGTACACTTGCTCCGAAATATTAACCTCTCGCCCGAATTTAGCGTCTTTACTGAATCTGTTGTCTCTTCCCGAGTTATTTGGAAGTTAATCGTTTGTTAATAGATTCGTTAAATAGATCCGAAAATATTTTTTATATATTAGATAATTGTATTGTACTTCACCTATACTATATCTGGTACCCGGCGCGTTGCTGACACTGAAAAAATATTAAGTGCAATTAATCAATAATTTGGTAGTGTTTTATCAAAATAGGATGAACTGTACGACGATATATAAAACACGAACAAATATTCATTTTTATATATTAGATTTTGTCTTGTATACATCTTGTATTTTCTGCAATTCAAGTTTTGTAATTTTTGTTTTTATCGACCGGGGAAACTCGTGTAAAAACACACACTCGACTTTCGAATATTATCAACATCATGTAAGCCGTTAGCCATCAAAATACTCAAAATGAATTCGTGACGAAGTTGAATAGTTCTTAACATTCCGCTAGTCGCGCCTTATCTGACAAATACCTGATAATTTCTTTTTACAGTAACTGGATGGCTCTATATCTGGGAGAAAATTCTTTTTTGCTCACGTCTTAATTTATTTTGGAGGGAATTCCGCGTTTCTTCTGTGATACTCGAAAAGGCAATTACGAGGTCCGTCCCAAAATAGCCTCAGTGTTGCTTTACAAAGGGATGTTAATATAACTAAACTCCAAAAGGTAATATAGAAATGATCTGTACGATATAACGACACCACTTTTGTAAATATTTCTTAATTTCACATTTTTCTTGCATCTTGTATTTTCTGTTTTTTAAAATTAACCTTGAGGTATCCGACTACTTTCGACGGAAAATTTTTTGAATAAGTGATTTAAAAAAAAATATTTAAAACTTGGGTTTTTCGATATATTGTCAATTATGATACAAAATATTATAAATACAAAAAAAATTATTTGAAAAAAAAATAATATATTTTGAAAAATAGGAAAATGTGTAGTAAATTTTAGTGAAATTTAACCGAAACGGTTAAAACTCTACCCAAAATAGTAATGCAGCAATCCTATTTTTCTTTGAACAAAAGTTATAGAATATAATGATGAATGAAATGAACCAAAATCAAAGAAAAATGTTGAGATACAAAGAAGGCATGGTTAAAAATACTCGTGTATATGCATCTTCCCCATAAAATCACGACATAACTTTTCTGAAAACACCTATAAATGAAAAAGTATTTCACCAACAATACAACTTTTGGCTCCTTTTGTTTGCCCATATTACTTAAAATACACGCCGACATTTTTATGTAAATATTTCTATTAGTTTTTCAGATACCATGTTAACGGTGCAGAATTTTTATGAAAATTAATGTTCTGAGAAGATTTAAGTGAAAGACAAATTTTAGATGAAAAAAAAGGATTTGCTTCAAATTCCCCTGGATTATAGGTCAGGCCTTCCTTTTCCTGGAAAAAAACTATTTTGGAAAGAGGAAAGTCTGAACTACAAGAAATAAAAATGAAAAAAATTTCGCCAATGTGGTCAATAACCAGCGTTTTTAAAGTAGTTAGATACCTTAATACTTTTCATCCCTGTTTTAAAGTTTTTTATTCTCAATTTTACCGTGTTAAACTATATTGTAGCTCTTCGATACAGAACGATCATTTTTTCCCCATTTGCCAGGAACACAATAAGATGTCCTATGGTTGTATTTTTGTCATTGCTTAATATTTCAGGAATCAATTGTCGGATTTTTATTTTCGGTAATGAAAATGAAGCAATGGGAAGAAAATTATTTTTAAATCTACTCGGAAAGCAACGGATTGAGGAACTGCTTCTGAAAAGGGTTGTTATGAGCAGCCTGCCTATATCCACAGTCGTGCGCTTGAAAGATATTGTGCCGAAGAAAAATTTATCTGGAAAAAAAAGAAGTTAATAATAGCAATGACAATAATTCTGTTCGTAAAAGGTGCAAGCTTTGGCAAAAACAGAAGTAAATACGCTTAACTAGATATTCATGCAAAAATGGTGGTTCAAACTTGTGTTTGCACTGTGGATTTATTTGCTTTCAGAAAGGTGGAAGTGAATCGAATAGGGATATTGTAGATAAAATAAGAAGAATATTTTTAAAAATAATTTTTATCGATCATGAAACTTTGATTCTTCCTTTTTGCATACTTAACTTCCATGAGTATTATAATGCATTAAATCTTTCGTAAACAATAAAATCAATGTAAATGAAAATGGAAGTTTGTGTGTATGTTTCTTATGTGCTGCCGTACCACTCATCCGATTTCGATGAAACTTTGAATTCTTATTTCTTACAATTGATGATGGAAAAACAAAACAAAGAATATTTCCAATCCTAAAGTCTTGAATAATAAAGTTAATAAAATAGAAGGAATATTATTTACGCTTCTCCTTTATAGAGCTTTCAATATCAATGAATCAATTCATTTCCGAATAAATTTATTATTCTTATTTTATTCTGAAATAAATATTATTCGTCCTATCATTCCTAATTGAAGAAGACAGTTATTTCAAATTTCGAACGATCTTTATAAAAATTATTTTTTCTCCGGCAGCAACTCGCCGGGTACCAGCTAGTATGTATATAATGCCAAAGAGTTTAACTTATTGATATTTCTTTCTGCTTGAAATTGTGTTTTTATCAATATCATTTGTTTATTTTAACAATATATAGGTGTATCTATCAGATAAAGAGCGACCACATTTGTTTAAAAGAGGCACGCGACTAACGGAGTGTAAACTGTTATACGTCAATGCTCTGATGGCGTCCACTGGAGATAAAATCTTTATTATAGAGTGTGTTAGAATTCCCACTAGTTTTTTTAGATATCAGTTTTCAATGTGTTCCCTGAGCATTAAGAAGCTGAAAATCATAAATGATTATTGGAAAAAATTTTTAAGCCTAAATTTTTCGAGCATGGAAGTCTAAAATATTCTTCTGCAGAATTCAATGATCGCGCGTTGTATACCGGGGTGGAATTGGAGGGGTCATCGCTTCCCTTCATTTATACAGCGGACCTCCCCAAACCACCACTGAACGTACCAATATCGACAGGACTTGTTGTGGTCGACTGCTGAATAAGTATTGGGAGGGGTCATCACTATCGGTCAATGCGATTCATGCAGAAGATCACAGAAATATTTTTTCTGCTCTTTCAGTTATTGACAGCCGTCGTGAAATTTAGAATGCGCCGAATGAAAAGTGTTCATAGCCAAAGGAAAAAAAAAAAGTAGATATCTTTTCAGAAAGCCTGGAATCTTGCCAAATCGGTGACTGCTGAAAACTGAATCAATCCTTGGATGAAAAATTCTTATATGAAAGAAGATAATTATATCGAAGCGAAATTTCTATACGCCTTCACATATTTTTTCATCCCCGAAAGTCGTTAAAAGGTCAGGCAGTTTGGAACACAAAAGGTATTTTAAAGGGAGTATCGAAAATATTTTCTTTTGCCTTGACAAGAAAAAATACAATTTATATAAAAAAAAGATTTTTTGTAAAAGTTTACATTGAATACAAATCCAAGACTTCCTTAATGATGCAATTTATCTTTACAGAGGATTTTTCAGAATTCAAATAATTGGTTTGAAAAAGTGCCGAGACAAGGGAAAGAGTTAGATGACTTTCGTTAGCTCATTTAAAGTATCCGACTACGTTCGAAGGAAATTTTTTGAAAAATTGGATTTTTAAAAAATTTAAAACTATGGCTTTTAGATGCATTGTCAATTATAAAGCGAAATATTATAAATGCTATAATATTATTTGAAAATGCAATATATTTTGAGAAACATGAAAAGTTGTTGAAATTTAACCAAAACGGTCAACACTCTACACAAAATTGTAATGCAGCAATCCTATTTTTCTTAGCACCCATGCTATAGAATGGAATGATGAATGAAATGAACCAAAATGTAATAAAAAATCTTGAGGAGCCAACAAGTTACGGGTAAAAGTATACATGTTTATGAATTTTTCCGATAAATTTACAACTTTATTTATACGTGCTTTTAGAAAAATTAAGTATTTTACCAACACTAAAAATTTTGGTTCATTTCATTGTTATTGTTAATATATTGTTTAAAACAAACGATGATATTTTTATGTAAATACCTCCATTAGTTTTTGAGATATCATGTTAATGGTGGAGAATTTTTATGAACATTAAAGTTTTGAGAAAATTGAAGTCAAAGACTAGTTTTTACTGAAAAAATGTGACCCTGGATGATAAGACAGGCCTTCCTTTTCTAGAAAAGATAAATTGTTTTGGAAAGAAGAAATTCTGAACTAAAAGAAATAACAATAAATTTAAAAAAAAATCGCCAATGTGGTCGATAATCAGTATTTTTATCGCAGTCGGATACCTTAAGGGAAAAAATAAACGAGCGCATTTGTTACATAATATTATATAGTATTTTCCAACATTTGAATTAGATCACCTAAGTGACATATTATTAGCTATAGAAAGAATGAATTGCCAAAAATTTTTATTTTATTTCCTCAGATACTAAGAGAAAATATTGCAGTCGTCAAAAAAAAATTCTATTTCGAAGTTTCAATGAATCTCCTGATTAATGTTTCTTGAAAAATTATGAAAAAACAAATGAAATTCCAAAACATAAGTTCGAGCTTAACTCATGAAGCTCAGTGCACAGACTTAACGTCGAAATTTTTATCAGATTTTGGAGAACGTTTGGCTATATGACCGTCCATGTAAGTGCTGACATTAGAATAATCAGAATTTTTCTTTGTTGATTTTCCCTAATCTTATGTCTTCATAAAATCACAAGAAGTAGATATAAAAATCAACAAGAGAAAAAAGTAAATAAAAATACCAGGGGGAAATAAATACTGCAAATAAGTAACTAAAATGAAAAAAAAAAGTAAAGACAAAAAATAGTGACAAATTCGTTTCTCCAGTTTGACGTTTAAAAGTTTGTGCTTGATATTTTAAAAAAACTACCATGAGGAAAATATTAAGTGGACAATTTATTTTATTACTTTTACATTTCCAGCATTCCCCGATTAGCGTTACAGATATTTCCATGAAACGATATCAATAAGTTTCTTTGATAAATTGGATAAAACAACACAACGGAAGACTTTGAAACATCATAATTTGAATATTTCGAACGTCATCGCATACGAATTTAATAAATGCAATTTTAAAAGTTGAGTTGGGTTTTTGTTATCAAATTGCACTTATGTCATATATTTTTGGTATATGCTTATACTTTTAACTGCATTGTTTTTAGGTCAGGTTTAATTTTTTTATTTGACATTATTTGATAATTTTTCGTACACATACATCAAAATTTCCGCGCAAACAGAGGAGCCAGTAATAGCTAGTAAGATCATAGTTTTATTGCAACATTTGAATAGAGGTAAAAAATTGGGTACTCACATATATCTGCAATTTTACGAAGTACAAAATGTGACATATTTTGAAAATGTACTCTCCCACCTTTTTATTTTTATTTTTTTACAAGTAACAGCGATTCCAAAGTAGCATCATATGTTAAAAATCCCCGATGGGAAACTAAAGTGTAAAAAAAAAAAAAAGTTCTTTTTTCAGTGCCTTTTCGGCGAAATTTTTCTTTCACTAGTTGTCATCATTCTCAGAGCCACTGTATGCATATTTCCCTTTCCTTTGCGCCTTTCGTTACAGGGGGGGGGAATTACGGTGGAAAACGAGAAGGGGCAAAAGAAATATTTTCTCACTCCAACTGCCTGAAGTGCAATTTAGTAAAAAGAAACTGCGAGCAGAATATTTGAACGCGAAAAACGGAAGATATACTTGGGGACTCTCCTCTCAACCGCCTCAAATATATTCCGACCCGTGATTCTGTGGGTATGCTTTAGAGGAAAAAAAAATCATTGTTGAAAATATTTTAGTGTAGCGTTTCTTCACGAGTTGAACTGAAAGGATTTTTCAGTAACACAAAAAGGGGATGGTCCGCGGTGGCCTGGTGGTAAGGTCTTGGCTTCGGAACTGGAGGGTTTCAGATTTGAGACTCGATTCCGCTGAAGAGCCGTAGTGTGAGGGGGTCTCTTGTACGTTAAATCTGTCAGGTCAAACGTCCTCCCGCTGGTGTGGTCTGGAGAGGGGGCAGCTAACTCAGGTGTCATCTGAACGTGGTTCAAAATGACGATGTCTTTCGCAAATTAGCCCTCTTTTTGCTTTACAACGGACGTTAATATAACATTCTGCAATTCAACATTCTGCGTATTCCTGAGGACAATGAACTATTTCAGTAATTTCAAAGCTCAATGGCCAGCTAACAATAAATTTACTTTTATTTTGATTCCATACGCGTAACACCATCTGATAATGGATTTTAGAAATGTCACACTTACTCCTTTACTTAGAAAACCATAACATTCTCTAACAAAATGTCCACTTACTCCTCCAGAAATCCTCAGGTGTCGTCCTCACCCTCTGACCAGGTTCAAAATGACGAGGTCCGTCCCAAAATAGCCCTAGTGTTGCTTTACAACGGGATGTTAATATAACTAAACTAAACTAAACAAAAAGGGGACAAAGATACAACTCTCCCCCCCCCTTGTTATTTAACCCTTTATTTGCCGAATTATATTGCCATCCATTTTTCAACATTTTTGCACCAATAGTTTAGTTTCCTTTGCAGAATAATCCCAGTGAATCCAGGAAAGAACATGTAATTAACAGAAATATCTTAATTAATTTATTAATTAAATATTTTTAATTCCTACTTTTAGCTTATATTCGCGTTATTTGGGTTGCATTCTCCGTGTTCTTTAGAATACCATCAGCAAAAATAGTCATATAGTATAGACATAAGCTAGATTTAAATGGTACTTTTAAGTATCATCAGTAAATAAAGAGTTAAAATAGCATCGTCACAAAATAGGTATTAATAGAAATAACTGATTAATCGCGTCAATATGGTTATTGAATTGTATTTTAAAATTTTGGAATTAGAATTTCTTTTTTGGCGTATGATTTGGTAAACTTTTTTCTATTGGTCTATCACATTTCGTTCCAAAATTCATTATAGATCTGAAATGCATTTCAATTTTGTTCAGTTTAAACTTTAACTGATTAGATCTAATTCAAGATTTGATCATTTGATTTGTAATAACACCTAAAATATTTTTTTAATCCAACTTTTGATTTGATCGTTTGAAGAGATGCGATTTAAAAGGTTTAATTTATTGAATGCAATAAAAGACGATGCTTAACAGAAGCATATTTTAGAGTATACGTTGAAATTGCTATGTTTGAAATTGCGAGTTTGAAGAGAGTTTTTGGTAGTTTGTATATTTTTCAGTATCTTTTTCAACGTGTTAATATTTGTAGATTGACATATTCTCTGCAAAATGTGTGGTGTGGCTTGCGAAAACCTTCATTGAAACATAAAGAAATTTGTACTATAAAAAGCTAATATGATAAAAGACAAAGCGATGGACATTTTTCCTACTATGCAACTGCTGATGCAATCCAAGCAAATAAATATAAAGGAAATGAGATAAACACATTACTATTCTGGAAGTTCTCGAAATACTGTTTCTTCATAAATACAAATGCAAAAAAAAAAATAATTTATTAGCCCAAAGAGAATAATTTTACGAAGATTTTGAACATATTTTCCATCTTATTAAAGAAATTTTGAATGAGTGCTCAACATTAAGCAATTGAATAATACCTGAAAAGTAATTTCTTTATTTTGGAGTTAATTAATTTACTGAATGTTTAGAAATGATATTGATTTCTTTGGATCTATGTTTCATTTACTTGAAACGATAATTGATAAAAATTTTAATATGTTACCATTCACTTTTTTTCCATGTACATGTTTAACCACTTAACTGTTTTATTTTCTTTACTATTTAATCAGATGACGCCTTCTATTGTGGGAATAATTTCTTATTTTAATTAAAATAGAAATCCATTGTAATACTTATTTTATCTGTGTATTCTAAGTAATTTTAATATTGCATTGTCTTTATGAATGGCTTATTTTTTGCTTACAACTATCAAAATTTAATAAATCATTGCATGTACGGCACTTGGGTAAAGCATTTAAGAGATTAAAAATTCATAAAAATTATTAAACTTCAATTATTCTAGGTTTTATTTTATTAATTATTTTATCCGTGATTATATAAAATACTAACTGGTACCCGGCCCGTTGCTGCTGCAGAATCTTGGAAGTATCGTTTGGAATTTGCAATAGTTATCTTGTTTCATTAAGAATATTTATTTTCTTGTCGGCCATGAATGCATTCATTGAAATGGAAGGATATATAAAGTAGACGCATAAATACTATTTATTCTGCCTTTATTTTTCTATTTTACAAAAAATATCCATTTTTATACATTAGATTCATGCATTCTTTTAAAATTGTAAAACTTGGTGTTCTTTCAGAATGGTGATGATAGAAATTATTCATTGCATCTCGTGATTCTTTTTTGCACAGAATTCTTATGTTTAATGTTATAAAATGTCATAACAATATTTGCTTTTAAAATTAATTAAACACAGAAAATATATTTATGACATAAATTTGTTGATGTAATTGAATTAATTTTTTTAAAGGTACATTGATGTAAAAATTTGAATACTCTAATATTTGTGTAAAACAATGCCAAAAAGATAAAATTACATTAAATTTTTAATTAAAATTTCCATCTTATAGGATTGGTTTCCCGAAAACTTTCTCGCATGCTTTCAATTAATGTTTTTACCTCAGAGAACGGCTAACATAGCATTTAAGTACGATAGCTACAAAATATTAACCTCTATCTTAAATTTAGCATCTTTACTGGATCTGTTGTCTTCTTGGAGAGATATTTTAACAATAATCCTTGGTTAATAGATGCAGTTAATAAATCAAAGTATTAGATAATTTTACTATGCCTATAAACCTCCCGTTGGCGCAAGTAATAAGTACTAAGTAATAGACATACAGACAAACATTCAATTTTTATTAATATAAATGATTCTTTAAAGAAATGAGAAATATATAATCTATACTTATAATAAAGCTCAATGTGTGTGTGTGTGTGTGTGTGTGCGTGTGTGTGTCGGCGCTCTACAGGTCAGACGGTTGGACCTACAGCTACCAAATTTGGTACATGTATACCTTGGAGGTGGGGAATGGGCACCTTGGAACCTGTTTTTCGAATTTTGAATTATAATTTGAATTGATTAAAATTTAAGTAATATTTCGATGTTTTTCCGCTATAACTTTCAAAAATATTATGGGACAAACATGATTTTTACATCAATTTAAAGATTAAAAAATTTAGCTTTCTAATGGTATCAGTATTTTAGTGTATAACTTAAGCCTCTATTTTAAACGAATTTTTAAAGAAATATTTTAATCATGTTTTTTTTTTAGCACGTGACTGGATAAAATAAACGAAACATAAAATGTGATATTTTCTAAAAAAATAAATGCAAAGATAAGGTTTCTATAATCGTTGGCAACATCTAAAGCATTTATTCAATATTTTTTTCTTTCCCTTTTTTCTTTCCCTTTTTTCTTTCTTTAAAAAACATATTTAATATTTTGGCAACATCACAGAAAAAAAACATTTTTAATTTCAGGCCAATCAATGCCCGGAATTACTTCAAGGGTAATGAATATGTGACTTAACTGAAAATTTTAGAACGCATTACTCATGGCGAACCAGCTGGTCGCCAAAGACGGCTAGTTTTAAATATAACAATCTCCGAAATATCGCCGCACATTCATAATATCCATTTAACATTGGAAGCATGACTTATCAAAACCTTGTTATTTTCAAAATTATCATTAGAACACAGGATGATTTCAGGATGGTGAATCGATTCAACTAAAAATAAAATGATATTCTCAATGGCGGCTAATTATTTATCTTAATTAACTTTCAGTTATGGTCCGAAAGAAACCTTTCCCCTTGAGATGTTTCCGACAGGAAATTTGTGGAGATGCTATTGTAAATAGAAAAAAAAAGTTACGAAAATGTATTTTGTTGTTGTTGGCAACTACAGAGAAAAGAAAGAATATATTCTATTGATTTTAGGACTTTGTTTAAGAGGAATGTTATTATTTATCTTTCTTATTAGTGAACCACCATTACATAACCGAGTCACAGTCACCTCTAGATTATCCGGTAGATGCTGTTTTAATCAGAGCGGCTGTTGGGAAATGTAATGGATTGTAGTGAGTAGCTCTATACCCCCCCCCCCCTCCTCCCAGAGAGTAATGACCGTTAAGTTGTGTTTTCAGCATTTTGCTGTTAATAGACTTTTAATGCTCTTCGTAAGGGTTTTTTTTCCCGCTAGGAAAGAAAGTTTTTTAAAAATTGTTTTTACAAACATCAAGAAATCATTCATAGAGTTGAAGAATTATTATGCATACAAATATTTGATTTTGTTCTCTGTACTAATCTATATAAATTAAAATGAATGTCTCTCTGTATGTCTCTTATACAATGCCGTACCGCTCATCCGATTGCGATGAAACTTCGATTACTTATTGCTTACACTTACGAGGAGGTTATAGGCACAATACAATCATCTGAAACAAAAAAAACTATTTTCAGATCTACATACCGCATCTATTTACTATAGATTGTCCACCAAATAACTCGCCAAGAAGAGAGATTCAGTATTGATGCTAAATTCGAGCTAAACGTTAATATTTCGGCGCTATTGTGCGTAAATGCAATGTCTTTCTCTGATGTAATTAGAGACTGTGCGAGAAAGTTTAGGGGAATCACTTTAACTAAACATTTAATAAAATTTTATCGTTTTTTTCTATGAATTGCGAAAATATTGTAGTACAAATAATTTTGCACATCTTAGTTTTCAAAAAATTATCTTTTCAAATATATGAAAGATTTTATAGTATAACTATACTTTCTATCTTTAATCAATTTTAATAGAAAATTTTTAAATAACGTTTTTTAACATTTAATTTTAAAACTCTGAACGAATACTAAATGAATTATGAGATACAACAAATAGTTTCTTTCATTACTTCTCTGAAAGAACACCAAGCTTTTACAACTCTAAAAGAATACACAAATCTAATACATAAAAATGAACATTTGTTTGTAGAATGGAATAATAAAAAATATAACAAATACTCTTTATGCATCTCTTTTATATATATAACTCAATTTCAATGAATGTATTCTCTGCCGACAAGAAAATAAAAATCATTCTTCTTATAATGCTTAATGAAACAAGATAACTATTTCCAATTCCAAACGATATTCCAAATGTTAGTTCTTCTGCAGCAACAACGCGCCGGGTACCAGCTAGTATTCCTATATTATATAAATATCATATTTTTACTACTTTTTAAATGGTTATTTCTGTTGAATTCGATATAAATTTCAAAATCTACGGTTACATTATATCTCTAATTCATTAAAAAGGTTTTATAAAATTACAGCTCTGAGTGCAATGGCGGTGCTTTGTTACACTGAAAATATCGTAATCCGTGATGATACACGGAGTCTTACTGCACTAACGAAATGGTGATATTTTTATTTTTTTATTGATAGCATAATAATTTCTAAATGATGATTACTTTCACTTTTATGCAAGAATTTTTAGAAAAAAAAACAGTAGCTAAGAAATCATTGACTTTTAATTTTAAACAAAAATTATACTCAAATTAATTTTTCATTTAATTTTTCCGCATTCTTTACTTTATAACATATTTAACACCCGTTATTTACTCGGACAGTAATTTTTTTCTCAAAGTGTGGGATTAGAATATATATATATGGAAATAATAACTTTTTTATTTACAAGAAAATTTTATTTTGCAATAGTTAATCATTTATTTATTATTGCCTTATTTTCTTTTGAATTTGAAGTAGCTAAAAATACTTTCGAATTGAAAAAAAAACATTTAAGATATTTCCAACGTCTTTAGAATTGGTATAATTAACAGTCCCTTATGCGTCAAATCATATAAGAGAAAAAGTGTATAGGTGCAGCAGCAGTACAGTTAAAAAAAATAAGATACAGAGTGAAAAATAAGTCATTCACGAATCATATTTTTCTCTTTTCAAAACAGATGTATCCTTTAAATTACCTTTTTCCCAACAAATTGGAAGTGCTAAAAGAAAAACCATATCAGATTGTCGACTGATTTAAATATTTCTGCAAAAGTAAATTATCTATTGCATTTATGCAGTGAACAGTGATGGGTTCTGCTTTTCCACAGTGCCGCATATGAGCTTAACATCTTGCGCACCATGTAACCACTAGTGGATACATGCTATGTATAGGGCAAAATCTCATTGTAACCTCATGTGGATACATGGCTTCTTTAGGTGTACAACCAGAGTAACCAGCACAGGAAACATCATAAGGTAGATTTTCTTTTATTGGGATTGTATAAAAACATTTTGGATTCATCTTGTCTGCAGTTAACTGAAGGGTGGAAACAGGAGGAGGGGGTTGCAAAATGTCTGTGTCACAAAAATTTGAAAAAAAAAAAAGGAAAATTAAAATTACAAATCTTTGTGAAATTTCTCGAAATGTTCCTTGGAACAAAAAGCTTTTTTACATGCATTACATGAGTGTATTGTCATTTTAGTGTTTTTTCAACATTGTAGCACACCCAACAGCGTCGTAACGTCAAGGTCAGTATCCCCAGAAATCTGGGATTTGCGCGTGCGCTAAGGAACGCCGTCTGGTACGCGAAGGGTTAAAGATCCTTGTCTATATCTCCCAAGTGATTGAGAATATTAGCATTTTATAAATCCAGCTTCTGTTAAGTTACTCTATTACATCTGAATACTTTTTAAAAGAGTGATCACCCAACCTTTCCCTCGCAGAAGTAGATGAAACTTTTGCAAAAACTAACATTCAAAAATTTCATTTATGATAATTTCCTTTCTTTTAGAAAAGCGGAAAAACCAAAGATTTTTCATCTTAGATTATGTTGCGGATGTCACCATTGTTCCGATTCAAGACTACAAGCAGAGATTTGACTCAAATCTTAAAAATAATATACATTAACATATCCCGCATCCGATTTCACAAAACTTCCTTAATACTTAGCTAAAAAAATAACGCTCACAGTTGGAAGTTTTGGACTATGGTGTAGACTTATTTGACCATGAGATAGAATAAAAAAAATTTAAAATAATATGAAACAACATTAGGAAGATTTGAAAGGTAATAAAATATTCCATTTATGCAGTTTATTTACATTTTTTAAAATCAATTTTTTTATTTTTTTTATTAGCTGGTACCTGGTACGTTGCTGCCGCCGAAAAAAAATATTAAGTGCAATCCATCAATAATTTGGCAATGTTTTATCGCAATGGGATGAACGGTACGACAACATATAAAAAACGAACAAATAAATATGCATTTTTTTATATTAACATTATTATTTTGTGTATCATTTTGTATATAACTTAGATTTGTGTAATCTTATAGAATTGGAAAACTTGTTCTTTCAGAATGGTAACGAAAGAAACTATTTATTGTATCTCTTGACTCGTTTTCATATTCGTTCAGATTTCTTAAATTTAATTTTAGGAAATGAGATTTAAATGTTTTCTTTTTTAAAATTGATTAAATGAAGAAAATATATTTATACCATAAAATCGTTAAAATAGTTAAAAAGATAATTTTTGAAAATGAAGCTGGTGAAAAATTATTTGTACTACAATATTTTTTACTGCGAAAAACGCTAAAATTTATAGTTTTAAAACACCAGGGTTGATATCCCCAACACTTTCTGGCATCATCTGTCATAAAATTATTACCTCTGAGAAAGACTTGCATGACATTTGCGTACTATAGCTAGAAAGTATTAACATTTAACTTGTATGTAGCATTTCTACAGAATCTATTGGCTCCTCGGCGATTTATTTGGAGATGAATACTTGGTAAATAGATGCGGTTGAGATCCGAAACTTTTTTTTATTTTAGATAATTGTACTATGTCCATAACCATCCCGTAGATGTAAACAATAATTTGATCAAGTTTCATCGCAATCGGATGAAAGGCTTAGGAAGGCATAAGAGACAGGCAGAAATTCATTTATTTTTATTTATACAGATGTTTTAAATCTCAAACAATTTTCGTTACACATGTTAATAGTTTTAAAAAGAACTTTTAAAGATAATTAATTTGGATGGCAACATGCCAAAACCAAATGACACGATCAAAATCCAAGAAATGTTTTACAAAAAAGAATAACTAACTATAATTTTACGCATTGGTTTTACTTTTATTTTACGTGGGTTGAAAAGAGAACTCCTCACGTGTTTAATTTCGCTTGGTTTCAGCTTGATTCATCAAAAAGAGCACCTCTGAGCTTTTATTTCACTCTTTTCCATCTTTATCCCGGCATATGTTTCTGGGATGACCCTTCTTGTTCAACAGGAACAAGACAATATCCGAAAGTGGTTGAGTTGAGGGGTATGTATGAGATGGTTTTTTGTAAAGATGTCGTGGACTAAAAATTGTTTACAGCGTAACATGCTTTTTAATTACTGCTTGCATTCTCCTGGAATGGCAACATCTAATCATGTCCTTTCATCTGAGAGCGAGGTTATATTTAGAAAGTGAGATGGGAATGGGGAGGATTTGGCATTCGTTTTCATAAGCATTGGAAGTTGGCAGGTAACTTCGGAGCGCTTTTTGCCAACGAAAGCTTCGGGAGTTTTCGTTGCAGCAGGGCGCAAACGCGAAAGCAGTGAAAGCTTGAAAAAAACAATGCTCAGGAAGTTAAATGCATGACGGGTTTGATTAGATATCGTAAAATTAGAAGAAAATGTATATGTCTCTAAATTAGATAAAAATGTTATACCCTTATTATTTTTTGAAAAAGAAATTGCAAAACATCATCAGATTTTTAAAATTATTTCCAAACACAAGAAAACGAAATGAAACAAAATACGTGCGTTTTAAGCTGAATTTTCATATTTTAATGGGTATAAAAGCATTTAGTTTTAAAATTAGTTTACTATTCCGAATTATCTCGGGCTAATGAAAAAAAAAAGTTTAATATTAATCTTTGTAGGATAGTTTTTGGAATAAGAGACAACACAAAATGACACTTGGCATTCTGTGCACTGGTATATGGTCTATTTCTTACTGGTTTACCTTTTTTATGGGAGCACAGAGTACACTGTATCGTTGGATTTGATTTTTTTTTCAGTAGCAGGAATCACTATCTGAAAATTCATCGCTTTCGATATCTTGCATCATCGCCATTATTTAATTTTTTTCAAAACAACTATCATTCTTTATACACTACTTATCCACAAACTGATATTTACTATATAGAAGGTAAAATACGTGGCCAGTCCCGCAAAGGAACCCCGAAACCAGCAAAACCAACAAAACTTGGCACACCGCTTGGCAATCAAAGTCTAATACAGTAAAAGCTCCTTATTCGAGCTTCCTTCATTCGCGTTCTCCCTATTTGCGGATTAAAAAAATGCGACCCAATTCCTGTATCCGCGGCTAAACATTTCTTTATTTGCGGATCTAACCAGTACATACATAATAATTAAAGGATTCCAATAGGTATCCAACCCAATATCCTTTGTAAATGCCGTCAAATGGTCTAATAAAAAAGTAAAATAGATTTTATTACAACTTTGTCTAAAGTATGTTGTTAAATTCAAACTGCAAACATAGCCGAAATCGCGAATGGAATAGGACGAGAAGGATTTGAACAGATAGAATCAAGTGACATTCAGGAATTGCTTGAATCACAAAATGAAGATCTGACTGAAACCGACTTGGAGGAAATGCTAAATTCACAGCCCATTGAAGAAGAGGCTTCAACAAGCACTGGAAACGTGACATTTCATTTGAAAAATATTAGTGATAAACATTGATCCGTCTATGGAACGAAGTCTTATTTTTAAGAGGCAAATTGCTAATGCGACTGCTGCGTATCAGTCTGAATGGAAGGAGCTTTTGAAAACTGCCAAGCAAGAGAAAACTACAAAATTCTTCAAACCATTGCCTAAGCCGTAAGATAATGAATCAAAATGTTCAAAAACTTCAATTAAATTGATTTTTTTCTATATTTGTTTTTTTATTTATTTTTTCACCTAGGAACGTATTTGCTACAAATAACCATTCCATATTCACGGTTTCTGTATTCGCGGCATATTTATGGAACATATACCCCGAGAATAAAGAGCTTTTACTGTATTTCCTTCAGGTCGATTAAAAGCGTGATAAAACAAATCGTACTGAAAAATTCTGCTTCTCTCGATTCGATTATAATTAAATGCCACATATACGACCCGAAATAACTCGGGATAATCAGACAAGCCGTTAAAACAGACTGCTTGGAATATATCTACTCAATGTGAATAATGATACGTTCATAAGAACGAATTATGATATTGAAACTCTAGCATAGTCCAAGCAAAGCAGTTTTAACTTTATGTGGGCCTGTTTAGATCGATAGAAATATACATTTGTAACAAGTAGGCGTGCCCTCTACTGGCACCAACCATAACTCTGACAGACAGCTTACAGCTTTCAACAATGTAGTTAATTAATTTTCACTGTCTGTTATTGCCTGTTTTGTCGTGTTATTGTTTTGTGTAATTAATATTAAGTTGTAACTAAATGTTTGTGCTCGTGCCCTTAAAAAATAAATTAACAAAAATTGTACATATTTTAAAGAGCGTATTGTATTTCAAAAGAATTTTTAATATAGTTTGTGATAGAACTTGAGTGCGAGTGATGATCGATTATTTTTAACTCACTTTACATTAAGTTCGCAAAATGTCTATAGATTGACGCTACCGAAGCTGCTATTCATATTCATTTGACTCGCATCATGATATGTTTCATATTTTTAGCATTATAATTTTGTTACCGATTTTTCAGTCTCTTTTTGACTTGGTAAAGTTTACAAATTTTGTAAACTTGTATATTCTCGATGTTAAATTAACTATTTTTATTTTGCAGAATTAATTTTTGTATTGCAGACATTTGTTAATCTATCACTTTAATTGAATTTTGTTTCTATGTAAGTGGTACTAATTGGAAAAAGATTGCAATATTTATAGATAGTAAAATAAGACTATTGAATATAAATAAAAAAATTAGTACATTAATAATGCTTCGCTTTTCAAGAACATTTTTATTAAATTTATTTAACGCCTGATTTGTTTACTGGAAAGTAAAATTTATTGCCACGAGCAGACAGCAACCTCGTGCGAAAATTTCGTCCAAGGAATTTCCAATTACGTCGTTCTGAAAAATCTCGAAATAATGTCTCTCTTCAATCTATTACCACGAAAAATATAAAGCGTCAATTCCGTTGATGATTAACCGTGGATGGAATGATCGATCTTTTCCTCTTGTTCAATTTGTTATCGCACTTTGTATGGCGGATTAAAAGCTGTCTTTGGTTTTCGTTCCTACGGGAATGATGTCTTTGGGGGATTTTGAGTTGATTTTTATTCAAAACTGGTATAAAACTTTGTAACTAAAGAAATTTTTTGTTTTGTTTAAGGTGATAATAATCTTTTATAGCTCACATTTTAATTTGTAACAGTTTTTGATTATAACTATTTATTGTATCTCGCGATTCGTTTAATATTCGTTCGGAATTCTCAAGTTTAATGTTAGAAAATGAGATTAAAATATTTTTTTTTTGAAAATTCATTAAACACAGAAAATATATGTATACCATAAAATTATTAATATAGTTGAAAAGATAATTTTTATGAAAATTAAGATGGCGCAAAATTATTTGTGCTGCAAGATTTCTAGTAGTTACTGCGGAAAATGCTAAATTTAATTAAAATTTACAACCCCCAGGATTGATTACCCCGAAACATTGTCTCATAATCTGTCATTAAGTTACCTCTGAGAAAGACTAGTGTGATATTTGCATATTATAGCTATACAATATGAATCTTTCACTTGGATTGAGTATTTCTACAGAATCTATTGTCACCTCGGCGAGTTATTTGGTTGGTTAGATTGCGTTTTGCGAGGTATTTGGAGATTTATCCTTGGTAAATAGATGCGATTAAGATTCGAATTTTTTATTTCAGATAATTGTACTACGCCTATAACCAACCTTGCATGACATTTGCGTACTATAGCTGCAAAATATTAACCTTTAATTCGGATTTCACATTTTTACTAAATGTATTGTGTCTCTTCGGCGAGTTATTTGGAGATGAATCTTTAACAAATAGATGTGGTTGAGATTTAATTTGTACTATACCTATTACCATCCCTTAAGTGTAAATAAGAAGCTGGCCCAGTGTCACTGCAACCGGATTAGCTATTTAGGAAGGCATAAGAGACATACAGACACTCATTCATTTTTATTTATGCAGATTCACGCTGATGTCTAGGGTGTGAGTAGACTTTTCCCCTGTAGCCCTTCATATTCTATCACGACCATGCACTCATATTGATCTATTTGCTACATATGATAAGTATATATTTTATGTTTGGCAAGAGTCCTGGATTTGGAGAAATGCAAAATAAATTGCATTTTATTAAACCTACTATTAACTTGTGGCCTGTTGTCCCGATCAGAGGAGCAGATGTTAAATTAATCAGATTACGCATTGATCACACTCGACTTACGCACAAACATCTTTTGTTTGGTCAGCGTGCACCGATGTGCTCAGATTCCGATGTCAATCTTAGTTTTACACATTTTAATTCAGTGTCCTAAATTTAATACTCATCGTATGCGGTATTTTATTTATTTAACATTGGAGAGGCTTAAATTGGTGGGAGAAAACCTTCATAAGAATATCTTTGAATTTTTAGGAGCCATAAATTTTATCCATTTTATATGAATATCATGGGGTTTTAAGCATTTTCTAGGAATCTCTTCTGTAATTGGAGTTCTAATTTTAAGATCTTTTTCCTTTAAACTTATTGTACTTTGATTTTATAACAAAAACCTTTTTTTGTATTTTGACCTTGAAGAAATATTTTATTTATAGATCATTTGGCAATAAACACACACCACTTGTTTGGCACAGCATGGCCAGCTTTGGCCCTTGCGCTATAAAAGTCCAAACATCCATCCCCTGTCTAAAACACAGTATAAAAGGTACATTTAGATCCTTGCCCTTTTCTGCAATTAAAGCAAGAGCTATCCATGATCAGCAATTTGAGAAGACGTCAATCATATCAGGCCTAATTAACACAAAAATTACTATACGGAATATTTACTCTGTTGCTCGACTATCGAAAGGCAAGTGGAGTAATATGAAGGTATCTTAACAATGTCTTTGAGCAATTTATGCTAATAGGAGCAACATGAAGACTAAAAATTAATACGTGTATATTGTTACGGATTTCCTATCTTTCTTAAGTCGGGTTCCTTTACTGGTATAGTGGGTGCGTATGGTGTGAGAAGATGATGAACACACACAATGATCAGCTCTTTAGTAGAAGACACAACACAGACGTCGTTTATTTACTGGACAAAGTCAGGAGAGTAACAGACGACAAATATTAACAGCACAGAGACGAATTATGTACAGAAGACAACTAAACACAGTCGAGACGAACGCACTAGCACTTAGCAGTATTCTACTGCAGATAGTAACCCACAATAGCAACAGTAGTCCACAGGCAGAAATTCCGTAGTGACAACGTCCCCAGCTTACAAAGTGGCCAGACAGTATTCATCAAGAGAGGGAATCTTTAAGGGATTCTTAAACACTCACATACGTCTCTCCCGAACAGACTGAAACTATTCCTGTCTCTTCTTGCCTTCTGCCGACTCACTACTTCGCACACCTGGACTACTCCTCAGTTCAGGACAGCTCCGTTCCCGACGACGACACAACGGGCTACGACATGACTCGTCAGAATACGCCCCACAGCAGTTCTCCGTTCAGGACTCCTCTATTTAGGTCTACTCGGTCGACCACCGCCTTACTTCGTCAGCTTCCAAGACCTTTCAGTTCAGGTCTTCAACTCTACCGCACTTCTCGGAATCCTTTTCAAGACCTCTCAATTGAGGTCTCCTCGATTCTACACCAGACTGTTAAGCTTCTTCATTTCTCAGACTATCCCTTATATAGTGGCGGGAGAAAAGACTAAACCTTCTGGACCAATCAGGATCATTCTGGATGTATCTCGGCTTCTAATGGACGGATCGGGAAAATTCTCGATGTTTCGGGTATGATCCATTTTGTCGCCAAAGCCACCAAATTGGTTGTCAAGCACTGGGACCTCTGTCGTCACACCCATTCACTATTCAATACAGATTACTGTAAATCTGTCTTCCTTATGAAGCAAAGCAAAAGAAAGCAAGCAAAACTACACGTTCGTAACAATATTGATTTTAAAGTGATTACTTGGAAGGGGCACACTAAATAATGCCATTATCATGGTTTACCCATGTTTAGAGAATTGACGATGAGTTAAGGCAAAATATACAGAAGTATCCCACATTGATATTCTTATTGTTTTGAATATTTTTTATTGACATTTTTATAAATGTGAGTAGTTACCTTGAATTACATTTTCTACTATATCCGTTGCTATTTATTTGAGCATGTGTAAAGAAAGCTTAATAATGTGTAGTTATTAACAATTTCCAATTGTTTTTGCAGCAGAAATGGGCGATTCTTGTTGCTTTAATTCGTGATCGGATAAACGATATACAGTCTTGGATCGCCCAGAAAAGAAAGTCTTTTTCCCATTCAGTTATATCATAGTTTCAATCATATATCATATCAGTATACATGATAACTGATATAACTTATATAAGTTATATCAATTATCATCATTGTTTATTATAACTTGACATTGAGAAATATAATGAGAAAAAATTAATAATATTGAATTGTATTTTTAAATTCTTGGATTGCCTTTAATGTCATTTATTACATTTTATTAATGCAAAAATTAGTAATTTTTGATTAATTTTGGGAATTTGAAATCTTTTCTCTGCAGCTTATAATTTAATACCTTTAATCACTCAACTTATTAAAGAGAAATTAATCTATTTTATCATTATCATTTATGACATAATTACACTTAGTTAAGAAAGACAAATCTATGAAATTACTCCAATGTACTAGTTTTATGTTTCAGTTATCACCTTTCAAGCGTCATCTTGTGGGTAATTTTACACAGTAGTTTGAAATTTATACAAAACAAATGGTTTATTTAGGTCTAAAAATATCGATTGAATATTTATTTTGTTTACGATAACATTTTGAAAATAAGCCCCGGATATGTTTTGTTGGCAATGAAATGTATGACAAGATGGAAAAAAAGCAATGCAAGTTTAAAGACCTTTTAATAAAATGCCTTCAATGTTAAAAAGCTTCATTTATTTTCCCCCTTTTCCTGTCTGTTAGAGTAGTATTTTTTTCTTACAGCGAAATGATGCTAACTTGGATATTATGGATATTATGCTTTTAGAGGCCATTACTGGACTCGATTCCAGAAAACTGTTCATTACGCTATGCTTCTTGCTTTGCAAATTCTAAGGAGAAATATGTAATTGACTCCCCTTGAAATAATATTTTTATGGTTTTATGCAAATGATTTGTCAATGAAATAGAAAAAGCGGAATGTCAAAATACGACTCATTCTTTCGATTAGATAAAAGTAGGTATTAAATTTATTTAAACCTACAAAAATGTTTGTTAAAAGGTTAAAAAAAATGGGTTCATTCGCAATCGAATTATTCCAAATGATTATGGCGTAATTCTTTTTTTCTTTCCTGTTGATTTGCATTTATTAAAAAACTGTATGAAGTTTATATTGTTGTTCATGACTTTGGGTAACATCAAATGCTTTAACATCTATATTTATAATCATCCACCGCAGTTGGAAGAAAAAATATATCCGATTATTTTTGTCTGTTTCATTACTGGATACAAAAATTTTCTTCTCTTTCGGAATGAAGCAACTCACATTTGTTATAAAATCAAAGTTTTAGTTCCTAATTAAACTTGTTATGAAAAATATAAAAATGCTTGACTCATACCACCTTTCTTTTTAAAGCAGTAGATATTTATTAAAATATTTGCAGACGTTAATAATTCTTCGTTACAAAAAAATTGCCAGTAACATCCGGTTAATAATAAATGAAAATTGAAAATTTGTAATCTTGATCTGTTATATTTGTTTAGCATCTTCTTATTTGCTGATTATCCAGAAATTTTGCATTAAAAGGAATGCGTCGTCCTTTCTATTTAAAGTAAATAAATAAAATAAAATAAAGTAGTTTTAAAACTGAGTTGTTTACTGCTGCCAAATTTATTTGAAACTCGTAATGAGATATGAACATGCCTGGTTAAGAACTTTGTATTTCCACCGTATGCAGGGAAAGAAATCATAATAATTTGAAAAAAAAATTCCATTGCAAAAATGCTTGCAGATATTTCAAGATATTAAAATATTTAATAAAACCAACATTAATAAATTAAATGAAAAACAAACTAGAGCCATGCTATGTAGATATTAAGAATTCTCCAATTCATTTAAGAAACTTACAACAGGGAATATCACTTTTGATTTTATCTTTATTTTGAAGCAAGTTTGAAAATTTCATCTCATTACCTTACTCTTTTCTTTTTTCATGTTGTCTTCTTTGCTTGCCATCGAGAACAGTGACTGGCTCATATGGTCAGACTGTCCCATATAAAAAGACTGGTCCAAAACGATACCTTTAAATTGTCCTTTTTTTAGGTTGAAGATGGGATATTAGATAAAACCAAACAATAAAAAATATCTGTAAATAAATTTAAGAAATACAAATGATTTATTTGTCTTCTAATTTGATAGAGTTGAAAAGCTGCAATGAGTCCAAATGTTGTAAAATTCCAAAATAAAATATTGTCAAATCATTCTTTTTTCGAAGATGGGAACAGCTAATTCTTCTTCAGAAACAAATACAGCTAATTCTTCTTCTTTTGTTTAAGAATTTCGAATGCGTTTTCACAAGCGACTTGTTCCTCTTTCCAATTTATGAGTTGAGTCAAAACCGGTCATAGCCGGCGTTCTGTCATATGGGTAGCGCTTCTTCCCTGTGATCTGGGCGTCCCGGGTTCGAGACTTGGTTCTGGCATTGCTGTTCTTCGCCCTGTGTTCTATCTGTGAGGTGTGTGAAAGTGCCCCCCCTCCTTCTGTAAAAAGAGGTTGTGTAAGCGAAATGTGTGAGTGTCGTTTGTTACAGAACATGGCCCTTTCCCGTCTTTTCTTCACCGATTCCATCTATCAGCAAATGACTACTGCTCTTGTGGAGAAATCGGTGATCCCATACACTTTGCGACATCTTGCTCTTTTACTCTTTCATGACAACTCAGAAAATCCTCATCATCGCTAGAAAGTCTTTGGTGCAAAAGAGTCCTTAATCATCCTTCTTCCAAAAGTAGAATCATAAACAGGATTAGATTCCTAATGGATCAGGGATAGCTGCTTCCATTAGACCAACTCTATTGGTTTCTTAGGACACCATTTGATACAACTCGCGCTTTATTCATAATTTTCACCCATTCCACAAGTAAATAATATTATTTACCCTCTATTTCTGCATTTATACAGTACACTATAATGTTCATTCATCCAATGTTATTGTACTCGAGATAATTTTCCTTCTAGCATTTCTCATTTCTTGTTATGTTGTATTTATATGTATTTTGTATTTGTATTTTGTCCGTATATTTCCCTTTAATTGCTGTGTAATTTTTGTTTGTTTAATAAAGTCCACCTACATCTATCCAAACCGGAAAGGGGCCACATGAGCTCTAGAAATGGAGATGTGATGTTAAATGTGTGAGTGTCGTTTTCATTTGAACGCGAAGTCAGACTTCTGCCCATGGGTGCTCAGGTCTTTATCCCCAAAGGCTACTGCGACCCCTTTCCGTGGGAAATAATTAGTTTCAGGAAATAATTAGGAAATAACTGATGACGACCATTTTTCAAAACTCAACAATTTTGAAATGATCTAGGGGGACGGAAAATTTCCAGCTGTCAAAATTCAACAGGCAAAAAGGTACCAAAAAAACTGGAATTAAGGGCAAACACACAAAATCAATATCTGCCACCCATCCTCATAAACTTGTCCATCTAGTTTCAATAACTCTGTTTTTCCGCCAAATTTTTATTTGACTGCAATCGCTGATCACATGCTTAAAAATACCGAATGATTTATTGGCAGAAATGGCTGGGATCCCACTTTATTTCGTATTCATTGCTGAAATTGAATTTAGAGCCTTTGAATTCCAATATGGAAGGGACCTAATAAATTTTTATATCGGCCGTTTGACCTCATTCCTTTTGAATGGTCTAGCTCCGGGAAAGGGACACGGAGACATTCTTCATCCGTGAGGGAGGTAATATTGTTTAATATTTTTAAAAAATTTCCAACGATTATTTTGAATGTTGTTGCTGCGACGGATGACAGTTATGGATCTATAAATATTTCCCTATAAACGGCTATTGAAAACGTCTGAAGTCTTAATAAAAAAGATTCGCATATTTCCATCATGGGCTTAAACATTTTAATATCTAGGCGTAGACGCATCCATATGAAGGCTATCAAAGTTCCAAAATATAAAAGTCTTTTCTGTAGAAGAATATGAAACTAAATGCGTGGACTCGTGGTCTCTGAAGAGAGAAAATATATTATAAAATTTAAGAATGTTTTCATTGAGTTTTGATAATTTACAAATTTTTTGAGGTGAACCATTTACGAAGTTTATTATTGCAATGTTCTGTTATTTGTAAACAAATGTTATGTGCTTGCTGTAAACTCAGTAATTTGCCCTTTTTTCTATTCAATTACTATATTCTTTAAAACTGATTTAAACTTTAAAAGTTTTAATATATCAGAGAAGATTAAAAAATATCGTGATTCCTTTGTAATAATCTCTTTTTATCGATGCTTTTCCAATTTTAATTATTGTGACACTCAATTTCCGAATTTGGTTACATTTCCCGATGATCTCCCCGCTTTTTTTTCAAAAGCCGGTTTCCTTATCAAATGTATTCCAAATCATTTAAAAGCACATTAAATAATTGTTTAGAAGGTGAAAAAGAATTATTCCCAAGTTTTTATTATATTAATATTCGACGTTTATCGGGAATCGCGTTATTCCATGCCTCAGATGGTCGTTTTTTGCTATCACCAAAAGCATTATCGAAAAATTTTAATTTAAGGCGACACGGTACCCTCTAAAATAATTTTTTAAATTTTAATATTTGAAATTAGATTTTAAGTGTCTTATCATAAATAGCATTCTATAACTACCCACAAAAAATTTGAATTATTTCAATGGTTTTGAAAAATTAATTTTTTTAAAACCCTAAAACTATTTTAAATATTAAAATTTTTTCACAATTATTTTTCAGGTAGTTAGATGTTACATAAACGTTACTAGGGAATTTGTTCTCCTGATAAAAATTATTGAATTATAAATATTTTCATTGTTAAACATAGAAAAAAAATCTGAAAAAAACCCCACATATTTTGAGTTTGAACACTTAAAAAAAATAACTATGCATCTTAAAGCAAATTACATATTAAGTTTTATAAAACTTGTATTTAGGAACATTCACAAAAAATTTCACATCTCTACATCAATTTTTTAAAAAGCCTTAGGCTTTCGAAGAACAGCACGTAAACAAAATTACATCAGGGAGAAAAATGAATTTAAAGATTTCAAATTGCAATAACTTGATATGAAATTCATAGAACAGCCTGAAACTTCTACAAAATGTATATTTATTTATTCTTAACTGTATTATATAGACATATTTAGAAAAGTTGGCTTTATCAATTGAGACAATAAAAAAAATTCGTTATTTTCATGATTTTTCATCAGAATGTGTTGCCTTAATAGTTTATTATCGTTTATATTTTTAAAAACTTTATTGCTATGAAGATTGCAGTTGTTGTCGTTTTCTTTGGGTAATAAAAAATTCCAATGTGTCCAAAAGTCTTTAGGATGAGCTCAGCGAGCCTCGGAGCCTGAAGGCAGCTCAGAACATCTTCCTTTGAAAGAGATTCGAAGAGTCCAAAGATTGCAGCGGCAATGGCCGGGCAGTTGAAGATGTGTTCTGGGCTTCAATGCTTGCAAATGGAGTAGGATCTAGTACTGTCTGGTGCTATTTTCATATCTTTAAAGTGGCCTGTGCGGAGTCTTGCAATGATGGAAGAAAGGTGTATGGGGCAACTGAGAAGATTGCGATAATTTTTCTTCATTAATGAATATTGCTTATTCTGATTCTTCAGTAGATGTTTGCATACTGCTATATTATATGCTTGCATAGAGTAAGCATATTCATGAAGACGCGCTACATTTGATGAGAGGTACAAAATAGTGAAGATTCTTTTTCTTTATAATTATATTTGGATCTTTAGTTGGTGTTTTTTATTCAAAAACATAGAATTCCACAATTCTTCTTAAATTCATCGTATTACAAAAATTGCACAAATGTTAAATAATTATTCAATTCATAACGCCTAAACATTAACAAAGCCAATAACTATCCAATGACAAAGATAATGAAGACCAAACCTTACAAAGTCAATGACAACAAATATGCTGTCATTGTTTGAATCCGATTTTAGGAATTGTTTTTGATTCGAATGCTCTTAAATACTATGAAGGGAAATCTCATTATAAAGGAACAAAATTTTTAATGCTATTGAATCTTTCAAGTGTATTATAGATAATATTTTTTAAAATCCTTAATCACTCTGTAATTTACAAGAGAATTTCTACTTCGGATTTCATTAGCCCATCTGCGATGGTTATATCTAAAGATATTGTTAATAAGAAAACAGTCTGTTTAGATAAGTATGGGATCTAATGTTGAGATTACTCTAAAAGCTAATGAAGTAAAACAAAAATTCATTGCGATATTGATGAATAAAGTGAAAAAATAAGCAAAATCTATAATTTTAAGTTTCAACATTGAAAGAAATACAAGTAATCAAATATTTATAGAATTAAAGAAAAATAATAATAAAATCTTTCAATTTCATTGCAATAATGAAAGAACTTTTTTGAAATTTTGAGTAAGAATACCATTTAAATATTATAAGAAAGTAAAAAATATAAGATTTATAAGAAAATACGTATCTATATTGCTATTTTTAACAAGCTTTTTTTAAAATTTCAAATTGTTGTACAGATAACTTTAGAATAACAATTTAAAAGCTATTAAAAAAAGTTACATTTTTGATTAACTTTTGATTAAATAAAATTTTAAAACGTTTTCCTAATTGAAATTGATTTGGGCATTTCCATCTTTCAAAGTATGTTAATAGTGGATTTATTTGTTCTAACGCTCGTTGCACACACAGCGTTTTTTTATTCTGTCAATATTTTACCGAGACCACTCGCAGAAATCAAATGCTTACACACACGGCGTTTAAATTCCGACTCCATCGTAAGAGGCAGCATCATTTCAGCAACAAATAAATTTACTTTAAACGTGTTTTTTAAACTAAGTACTCCTTAAGGGTAATTTGAAATGAATAGAATACAAATTCTATCATTATCTTTTTGTCGTATGAAGAGGAAAAAAAGGGGGGGGGGCATTGACTTATTTCGATTCATTCAATGAATGGGAAAAAAGGATTTGGGATCTTGCATCTGATTATCCGAAAGCGCTAGTGACAGCAGGCGTCTGCACAAAGTCCGATAGAAGGCGGATTGACCGAATCTTTATTTGTCCGCCTAGTGTGTAAGCTCTAGTATAATTCAATACACGGCTGTTGTTATGTCGGCATCGGGGAAATAAGCAATCAGAAAAAAGCGCTGTGTGTGTGCAACCAGCCTAACAATGAATTCTGATGTCAAAAAGCACTCCTTTATTTTAATCATGTGTAAAAGATGCTGGCATTTTGATGCACATCATGTTTAATGTTTTAAATGTTCATGTTAATGCACATACGTTGTTCAATCCAAGCTATCATAATTTAGCATGGAATGGCAGCGGTTTGTCGTTTGTGTCTGCCGGCAGTGAGTGATGATCGTTCGAAGCCGATCTGACATGCGCAGTAACTGCCAAGCGGATGTTGTGAGTGCGGCGATTAGTGGCGAAGGGAGCAGGGAGATGATTGGCGATTAGATGTGCGGTGGTAGTTACCCTCCCTGTCCCTGGGGCGTCATATCCTTATCACTTTTTAGTGCCCCCCCCACACTTGTTTAACCACAGAGTGATACTTGGGAAGAAAGGTCCACTTCTAATGGAAGATGAACGAAAATGATTTGTTTTGATTCTGTGTTGTTATGTGTTCTCTATAACAGAACATTATTTGAATATTTTCTGAACTTAACACAATGTATGCGGGTCACGTGCTAGTACTTTTTCTGACGATTGATACTGGAGCGCGGCACACGTACTAGTGCAGTAAAAGCTCCTTATTCGCGCTTCCTTCATTCGCTTTTTCACTATTCGAGGATGAAAAGAATGCGACTAAATTCCTCTATTCGCTGATAAAAATTTCTTTATTCGCGGCTCTAATAAGTACATGCATAGTAATAAAAGGATTCCAATAGGTATCCAACTCAATATCCTTTGTATATGCCGTCAAATGGACTAATAAAAAAAAGTAAAATAGATCTTATTACAACGTTGCCTAAAGTATGTTGTTAAATGATATCGCCGAGAACTTTGACATAATCCGCCTTCGGCTCGATCAGTGTTTTTGAGAATGTGAATAAACAGAATGAAAACAACCTTATTACTCAATGAATAAGTTTATTTACAGAATTAACGACTAAGAAATAAGGTAGAACTAACGATTGAGAAATGAAAGTTTACTAACCTCCTTCCGAAGATTAATTTGAATCTGACGAAAAGAAGGCAGATTTCAAAGACTATTTTAACCGTTTTAATGTAATGATTAAAGACTGGAGCAAATTATACGAATACAGAATGGAAGACTCAGTTGAATACAATAATCCACCGGAAACATGAATAAGAAAAATGAATAGACAGGAAATAATAATTTATTATATAATATAAATTTTGTCACCTAGGAACGTATCTCCTATAATCCCATATAAATTACCATTCTGTATTCACGGTTTCTGTATTCACGGCATATTTATGGAATACCGCGAATAAAGAGCTTTTGCTGGGTTGTTTATGGGTACAAAAATAACGGTATAGACAGGAAAACGAATGTTCCTGTCTACAACAGAGATTCTGGAAAAATTGAGAGAAATGAAAACTAGTTTTTACATCAGTCGATGCGGAACCACAGAATGGGAATGTGAATTAAAAAAATCAATTTCGATTTAAAATTGACTTTTTATTTATCCCTGCGAAAATGAGGGAGTTTTGTCTCTTCATAGAGGAAAATGCTTTGAACGTTACAACATGATTAGTTTTATGATTGCTCTTTTCATTTTTTTGTAATGTAAAAATGTTTATATATAACATAATTAGAAAAAAATGAAAACTATATATTATTGTTTCTACTTGATTTTTCATACTTATGATACTATTATAAATTTATCCACTAAATATATAGATTTTTTGTTTACAAAAACCTTATGGTTGTTATATATATATATTTCAATATAAAATACGAAAAGTTGGTTAAAAAAATGAAATAATTTTCGATCTATTGAGATTTAACTAAATAAGTAAATTTACGCGCAAAACTCCAGCTCCCGGTATAATTCCACTACGAAATGTACCCGCGCATAATGTGTTAACTGAGTGGTGATGACAGCAATTTAATTAATATAATTAAATTGTTGTTACATGAAGTGCTTCCAACAATGGGTGAATCTGAAGAAAATTAATTTCAAAATACTATACATTTAATAATGAATAATATGTTAAAAATTTAAAAGTAGGATGTAATTAATGTAAAAACTCTTTTCTACTTTATAAACTTTTCTGTAATCGCATCAAATATAGCTTGAGGGTGTGGCCGGAGTTAAGCTTCTGGAAACTATCATTTGTAATGAAAACAGCATAAAAAGATTTGTTTTAAGATATCGGTTTCTGCTTACACTAATTTTAATTGAACTTTACATTCTGATGTTTATAGATAATATAAATGCATTGATCAATAATCTTAAAGTGCATTGAAATCTGTACCAGTAATCAAAATATAGGGTAAATCTATATTAGGGAAGAAATAACGCCCTTAAGCCTTTTGGAAGAATCCGAAGTAAATGAACAGGGTAATTTAAATAAATGATTCAACGTAAAGTAAAAAGAAACTAGAATATTAAATCGTATCCAAGAATACTTTAATCCCGTTTTATTCTTTCTCAATCCTTTTAAAGCTTTATTAAATTGTGAATCGTCTTTATGCCAATTCGAATTCCTTTATGCTGGGCTCATTCTCTAAAAGAATGAAACAAACTCTAGCAAAAATTTAATTTTCTATTCGGTAGTCATTTCTTTTTCCATCAGAAGGGTAAAAAAAATATTGTTTAATTCAAAATTATTCTGCGGATCATTTGGAAACTGACTTCTGTACGAATAAATTATAAGCATTCATTTATTTTTAATAATATCGATATATTTAGTCCGAACCAGTTACTTTTATGACTTTTCTAAAGAGAACGAGTTTTTCCCTTCTAGCTCGTTGTGTTGCAACTGCAAACAGTTTTTTTCTTTTTCTAATGGGAAAAAAGAACGAATGCTATACCCCCCCCCCTCACTTTCTATCTTTTTTTGGTTGGTGATAAATTTTATTTGGTTATCTCGAAGAAATTTCATTTAGAATGGAAATTGACCTTGTCGAATTTCAGAAGCCAAATCCTCTTTCGAAAATGGGCTCCTATTTGAAACCTGACCGGATTCCTCTTTCGAAAGCTCCTTCTTTTATTGCTTAAAAATGGGTTTCATGAAAATTTGATGTTCCATTTTGCAGAGGCTAAGAAATATTTGCATAAAAAACTATTTGTATCAGCAAGAAACGTTACTCTCGAGACTGAATACGATTTTTCAATTCCATGCAGAAATAAACTCTTATATCTGCCTTTTGATAAAAAGGTGTAATCAAATTCATAATGAAAATCATGAACTAGCCATTGAAATATATTATTTATATATATTACATTAAATATTACGATTTTTAAAAAGCTTTGCCTAACTTTCATGCAATTTTATATTTCTCTTAAGTAGATAATATGTTAAAAAAATTAAATTAGTGGAATTTAAGAAATATGTTAATAGCTGTCATACTGATATTTTTTTTCCATGAAATGCGTGTTTCATTTCTTATTGTTTGATTACTGATTGCGTCTTATATGACATGAGGTATCAAAAGGAAAAATGTACTTTTTTTAACGGTGTAAATACAATGAGATTTCGATAGGCATTTCTTCACATGCCCTTCTGATAAGGGAAACACAGGGATCTTTTCAAAAAGTATTTGTTAAGTCAGCAGTTTTTATCCTTTGACTCAGAGTGTGAGAACGCTTCGACTTGCAGTCGATACAGCAATTTTCACAAAGCTTCTCTTGAATTAACTTATGTAAATAAAAATGAATGAATGAATATCTGTGTGTCTCTTATGCGCTGCCGTGCCACTCATCGAATTGCGATGAAACTTCGACAATATATTACTTGCACTTATGCGAAGTTTTTGGAATAATACAATCATCTAAAGCAGAGACTCCCAATCTTTTTTAAACTGGCGCCCTCTTTTCTAATGAATCTTTCAATGTCGCCCCCCACTCTAGATAAATAAGAACGTACATAATACTTGGTGAAAACAAGAATTAAAAAAAAATTCTAATAGATGGAATAGTGTTGGAATTGAAACGCAGCTGAATTTCTTCTTTATTTAAAAAGGTTTTAGCTTGCCTGTTGATGATGCGGATTTATTCATAATAAACTATTGCTTTCTAAATAAATAGACAGTTTCAGAGAACCATCAAAACGCATACTTAATTATGTTATAAAGTATTTTTATTAAAATTTAAAGACATCGAATTTCTAACTTAACTAATGAGAAGGCTGAATTTGATGCATTTTAAGGAACTTATAAATATCAGGCTCGTTTTCACTTAAAAACAATGGTAAGACGCCGCGTTCAGTAATATGAAGCCGATTTCTCTTTTTCGTTACCAATATTGCCTCAGCACTAAATCTACATTCTGCTAAGTACGAAGAGGGGAATGCTGTCAGAAGTCGTTGAACAATCGACCATTATCCTGAATGCAGTTGCGAAATAGACTTCTGCAGCCAAAATTCTTGAATTTGATTTTTAGATCCTCATTTGTCGTCATTTCTATTAATTCTTCTAACTAAGGTGATCCTGCTGTGTTGACGTTGGAAAAATGATCGAAAAACCAGTCTATGTCCATGTTTAAAATGTCCTGGAATCGCTCCTTGAAGTTATTGTACACTATATTTGGTTAATCCTCTAAGCCCCCTCCGTGCCATATCACCAAATATCCCCGTGCCATATATACCATTTCAATCCTAATTTTCTCTGGGTCTTTTAACGCCCCACTGACAGCTTCAAACGCCCACAAGGGGGCGTTGGGAACCTAGGATCTAAAGTATATAAAATGTTTTCAGGTATATTTACCGCATCTATCAGCCATGGATTAACTACAAAATACTCGCCAAGGAGACGCAACAGATTATACAGAATACTTATTACTTGTAATTGCGGGATAGTTATTGGTATAGTAAAATTATGTAATCTATATAAATGAAAATGAATGATTGCTTGTATGTCTCTTATGCGCTGCCGTACCGCTCATCTGATGGCGATGAAACTTAGAATACTTATTACTTGCGCTTATGGGATGGTTTTAGGCACAGTAAAATTATGTGATATATAAAATTCATTTCTGTATCTATTTCCCGCATGTATTAACGAAGGATTATTGTCAAAATAACTCATCAAGAAGACATAATAGACTCTGTAAAGGTACTAAATTCAAGATAGAGGTTAAAATTTCGTATCTATTGAACGTAAAGGCTATGTAAGTCGTTCTCTCTAAGGTAACAGCCTTATTAAAGAGTATACGAAAAAGTTTTAAAGTAAGCTTTCCTATAAAATTGAAATATTAATTAAAAATTCAATAAAATTTCAGCGGGTTTTATTGGCAGCATTTTTCGGAAATATTAGAATGCACAATTTTTTGCATTATTTTAACTTAAAGTATATTATTTTAACTATATCAACAAAATTATGGCAAAAATATATTTTCTGCATTTAAGCAATTTTAAAATAAAATAATTTAATCACATTTCCTAATGTTAATCTTTTGAAATCTGAGCAAATTTTAAACAAATCGCGAAAGATACAAAAAGTAGATCCTTCCCTTACAATTCAAACAACAAACAGTACAATTCTAAAAAAATACATAAATCTATTATATAAAAATGAATTGTTGTTTGTTCGTACTTTATGTGCTTCCGTACTTTTAAGGTATCCGACTACGTTAAAAACACTGATTTTCGATCGCATTGGCGAATTTTTAAAAATTCTTATTATTTCTTGTAGTTTAGTCATTTCTCTTTCCAGCACAGTTTATCTTTTCTAAGAAAAGGAAGGCCTGGCCTATCATCCAAGGTCACATATTTTTCAGCTAACATTTGTCTTTAGCTTCAATTTTCCCAAAAGTTTAATATTCATAAAAATTCTGCACCATTCCCAAAACTAATAGAGGTATTTACATAAACATTTCAGCGTGTGTTTTAAATGAAGTAGACAGTGAAATGAATCAAAAGTTTTATTGTTGGTGAAATACTTTTTCATTTAGAGGTGATTCTAGAAAAACTAAGTTGCTCATAACAATAGTATGAGCATAAAAAAGGGTAAAAGTATGAGCATAAACAAATATGCTCATACTTTTACCCTTAACTTCTTTGCATCTGAAAATATTTCTTAGATTTTATCATTATATGTTATAATCTCTGCCCAAAGAAAAATAAGATTGTTGTATTACCATTTTGTGTAGAGTGTTAACCGCTTTGGTTCAATTTCCTTAACATGTACTACAAAATGTCCCATTCGTCAATACATATATTTTTATTTTCTAGTAATTTTTTGCATTTATATTATTTTGTATTATAAGTGGCAATACATCTAAAAACCATAGTTTTAAATTATTTTTTAAAAAATTCAATTTTTCAAAATTTTTTCTTCGAACGTTGTTGGATACCTTAGAAGGACAAAATGAAACTAACATTTCACACATAAAAAAGATACAGAGCCTGAGCTGTACGTCTTTACAGCAGAGGTTCCCAACCTTTTTTGAACTGGCGCCCATTTTTCTAATGAATATTTCAATATCGCCCCCAAATTATACAATATATTGAATAACTTGTGTACAAGGAAAAATAGGATTGCTGCATTACCATTTTGTGTAGAGTGTAAACCGTTTCGACTAAATTTCATTAAAATTTACAACAAATTTACCCGTTTTTAAAAATATATTATATTTTCAAATAATTGTTCTTGTATTTATAGTTTATTATTGACAATACATCTAAAGAGCATAAATAGTTTCTGAAAAATCCAATATTTCAAAATTTTTCCTTCAAACGTTGTCAGATAAACCGATTTCTACACAATTTAGTCAACTCATTGTTTGCTCCTGCGTGAAAATTATAGGCAGAGTACAGTTATTTATGTTATATAAAAAAGAATTTTTGTTTGTTCGTATCCTATGCGCTGCCGTACTGTTCAACCGATTGCGATGAATGTTGGTAAAACCTATTGCTTGCATTTCTGCCAAGGTTATATTTTAAAATTGATAAGTGGCAAAAATCAAACAGCACATCCCATCGGAATTCATCGCACATGCACCAAACAAAATACAATAATTATGATTGATTTCAGTGGATGTGAGGGCACATGGACTGAAAAGTGTACTTTGTGAAAGCATTAATGTGTTTCTACTCATTAATGAATAATCTTCTTTACATGATGTTATTCTTCAGCGTGCTCACTATTTTGTCTAGAACAAACCAAACATATTCAAAGTCGATCTCACCCATACAAAATAAAATTTTTACCGATGCCACTTATGGTAAGTAATATATAATGGGAATTTTCCAATGCAAACAGTACTTTTACTATTTATTTAGTGAATCTACAAACTATATTTCTATTATACAAATGTATATCGTGTTGATTACTTCGACAAAAAATATTTTCCAAAACGTTCGTCGCTTAATAGATATAACTGCGCAACATTTGGAAACTAGCCAAATCGAGCTTCATAAACAAACGAGAGAGCAATTAAGCAGGTCGTTTACTAATTGCAAATTCACGTGTTTCAGAGTCTAAATATCAACATGAGGCAGGAACCGAAAGATAACATTTACATGCTACCTGTTCACGAGTATCAGAATCAAAAAACCAATATGAGGCAGGAAGTGTGACAACGGCCTTAAAGGAACGTCTATCAGAGATGTGCTTATTCTCCGCATTCCCATTATTCCCTTCAACATTACATTACATTACATTTCAAACTACTGCAGTTTCTCATTCGACTTGCTTTCTCGATGACCATCAATAAGGCGGAAGTTCAATCACCTCAAGTATGAGGAACTGAACCTAAAAAATTAATGTTTTTCACATAACCAGTTGCTCAGTTCAAAAATTTATTTGTTTCTGCTGAAGAGGGAAAAACTAAAAAATATTACCTTCCCTAAAGCTCTAGAATAATAAAATAAAAAATGATAGAATAAATATTACTTATACTCCTTTTTTTATGTATCATTCAATTTCAATGAATGTATTCATTTCCGATACGAAAATAAATATTTTTCTTTCTATAATTTCTAATTAAACAAGACAGTTATTTCAAATTTCAAATGATATTTCCAAAATTATTTCTTCTGCGGCAGCAACGCGCCGGGTACCAGCTAGTTATAAAGTGGAATCAGATCAGGGAATAAGAAAATGATGAATTAGATCAGGAAATAAGAGAATGATTTAGAATGCAATTACTATGGATTAAATTAAGATAAAACTTTGGAAATTATATATATATAATATAATATATATATATAATATAATATTACAATGTTTGATTTAAAAACAAAAAACTTTTTTAATTCTTAAACTTGTTTGAATCCATAATGATTTTTAGTTTCGATTCCGGTTTTGGTTTCGTTTCCGTGGTTAGTGCCATTTCTGTTTCGTTTACATAATTCTATTAATTATAGTAATTCAGATTTGTTTCATTAATTGGTTCTATTTCATTTACCTTTCATTTTGTGAACTTTTTGCGTTTAATTCCGAATTGAATTTTAATTTCGATTTCGACCTAGTTGGCTTCGTTTTAATTTTTGTTGACCAGGAAATTTGCTTTGATTGTTTTAAAATTTTATGATTGTATACAATATATATATATATATATATATATATATATATAATGTTTTCTCCATATTATATATGAAAAGTTATGTAAACATTTCGTTTTATTCTCTTTGTGATTGTTAGATAGCGATTCAACCTCGAGGTTTGTAGGAAAAATTTCACTTTATTCTACTGTGCCCAGATTAGTTTACTATGGTTTCTTTCAGGATTTATATAACATTCACGATATGTGTGGTGACATTTTAATAAACCAGTAACAGCCAATAGACATCAGCGTACGCTTTTGTCGAATGATTAAGTTACTGGACATCAATCCCAAACATCGCTGGTCCGATCCTTGGTGGAATTCAACCTACGCATTGGCACAATTCTAGCTAACACCATAGCTATATATGCTCCTCAATGCTTTAAACTGAGGAGTCTGAATTTCACATGATGAATAAAAATTAATTTAAACTCTGAATTGAAATGAAAATATTTATTGATATGTATAATTCGGTTTGTTGAGTTGGTTTCCTTCCTATTAAAAAAATAAAATACAGTAAAAGCTCCTTATTCGCGCTTCCTTCATTCGCGTTTTCACTATTAGCGGATTTTTAAAAAATGCTACCCAATTCCCATATTCGCGGCTAAAAAGCTCTTTATTCACGGATCTAATAAGTACATACATACTAATAAAAGGATTCCAATAGGCATCCAATTCAATATCCTTTGTAAATGCCGTCCAATGGACTCATAAAAAAAGTAAAATAGATCTTATTGCAACTTTGCCTAAAGTATGTTGTTAAATGCAAACAGAGCCGAAATCGAGAATGGGATAGGACGAGATGGGTTCGAACAGATAGAATCAAGTGACATTCAGGAATTGCTTGAATCGCAAGATGAAGATCTGACTGAAACCGACTTGGAGGAAATGTTAAATTCACAGCCCATTGAAGAAAAGGCTTCAACAAGCACTGGAAAAGTGACATTTCATTTGAAAAATCTTAGGGCAGGTTTAAGAATGACAAATGAGCTTTGCGATTTCTTTATGATCATTTATCCGTCTATGGAACGAAGTCTTATTTTTAAGAGGCAAATTGCTAATGCGACTGCTGAGTATTGAAGGAGCTTTTAAAAACTGCCAAGCAAGAGAAAATGACAAATTTCTTCAAACCAATTTCCTAAGCCTTAAGATAGTTAATGAAAATCTTTAAAAACTTCAATTGATTCTTTATATATATATTTTTTTTTTTATTTCGTCACCTAGGAACGTATCCCCTACAATCCCATATAAATTACCATTCCGTATTCACGGTTTCTGTATTTGCGGCATATTTATGGAACATATGCCCAGCGAATAAAGAGCTTTTACTGTATATAATTTGTTTTTGTTGAAAAGAAGAAAAGTATTCAACAATCGGCGGAGAGGATGAAATAAATTCAGTTTGCCGATTTCTTTGCATTTTTAGAAGACACGTGGAAACATCGTGTTCGTTATTGCGAAACGTTTTTGGCACATTTCATATTTTGAAAGAAAAACGCAGCGAAATTTGGAAACCTGCGAAAATGCATACACATTTTCTAACCAATCAAAATAGATTCCTCCATCATGGCTCTAAATCTTCATTATAAGTAATTCTATGGCAATTATGACGGATGCAGAATTTTAAAAGCATAATAAATATGTCAGATAATAAGAAATTCGCCTTTTATTCAAACAAAAGAATATAATTTTTAAAAGCAATTCTGACATGCAAGGAAAATATGTAATACGGGATGAAATCTAATTTAAGAAAAACACTTTAAAGCAAATATAATTTTTTCTTTTGTAAATAGAATTTTTAGTTAGATTTATTTTGAATAAAACAAATCTTATTTTAAGGCATGGAATGCTCTTTAAGAAGCATACTTAGAGCATTTTAGAATATTAAATTAAACTAAGTGGGTCTCAAGCTCTGAATATTATGAATTGTAAAAAGGGAAGGAATGAAATAATTTCATTTTCGTTTGGAAATTTAAGTACATATCTGAGATAAAAACCTCTCGAAATAATATCAGAAGCTAGACGTAAAAGGTATATTATTATGTAAATGAAGCATTGGAGAGGAGAGAGTGCGTTTTCTTTTTTATTCATGTGCTTTTTTCCCCTTCAGAATATGCGATGCTATCGAGAGGTAACGCTTTGTTTTTTTCTCTTCCAACAAAATATAAAGTGCACACTCGCGTGTTAATTTAATTTTGGAGCTCGCTGCTCATTTCGTATTTATTCTTTGTGATAGCAACTGTTGTAAACTTTATATAGCATTGCATTTAGAGCGAGCAACAAATAACAGCTGAACCGTCTAACAAATATTAGAAAAACAACAAAAGTCAAGCCATTTTGACAATTTTGTAAATATCTTGTAACTGAAGTAGTAGTTTTTATCATAAATCAAATAATGGAATTTTTTAACATTTATTTTCAAAACAATATAACTAACTTTTAAATTTATATTATCTGTATTGTCAAGGACAAAGAGTAGAATTATCAAATTCAAAATTGAACCATCTTTTTTTTTAAACATAACAAAAGAAAATATATTTTTCTAGTTTCTATATTCATTCTGACACAAAATTTATGTATCAATTTGTAAAGTTTTACTCAATGAATCAATTTTCCTTTCTTTGTTCTTTAATGCATGATATAATGTTAGCAATCACCGTTTTGATTATTTTTAAACCAAAATTTGATTTGTTATTACTCCTTTTTTTTCAGTTTTCTTTAAAAATTATTAATTATCATTAATTAGGGATTTTCTTCGTGATAGTTATTGATGATACTTTTTGGAATGTTTCTGTAGCAGATTTCAGTCCTTTTCTATTCACTCACCTATATTTTTCTAATTACTTCAAGAACCTTAAAATAAAGTTTATAATTTATATTATTGAAATAACGAATAAATTTTAGATCTTATATGTAACAGCACAACGCTTTCTCATAAAAAGTAGAACATCACATCACAGCCCACTTTTTGTCTATTTGAACCCTTAGCACTCAGGTATCTACTGTTGTGGTACGATTCAAGACGGTGCATCATTTTAATGCTTTATTGATTTAATTTTCAATTTTGATTGCTAAAATTACCTACAGAAGGGTGAAAAGACGTAGATTAATTTTTCTGGGAAATTCAATTGAAAACAATTATATATCAATTTATTTTTTGAGCAATAAATAAACTCATGTATTAAATTGCTCTGAAAAGCAATTAAATGCATAAGGGTAAATATACAAAAGAACTGAATAATAGTATTATCCCTCTCATCTTAACGCCTGTTCAAATTCGGCGGTTATCCAATTGCAATAAAAAGATAAAACGTTATTGCAATTGGAGAACTGTGGAGTATAGAAAGATTTATGGCAATTGGAGAATTGTGGAGTATATAAATAAAGCTTTATTGCAATTGGAGAATAGTGGAGTATATAAATAAAGCTTTATTGCAATTGGAGAACTGTGGAGTATATAAATAAAGCTTTATTGCAATTGGAGAACTGTGGAGTATATAAATAAAGCTTTATTGTAATTGGAGAACTGTGGAGTATATAAATAAAGCTTTATTGCAATTTGTGAAATGTGGAGTATATAAAGCTTTATTGCAATCGGAGAAGCCGTGGTTGTGTATATAACTTATTTCATTTTTTAAAATTCAAAAATTATAATGAGCTTTGTTAGCCTTTATTGAGTATCTCCTCTAACACGACTCTTTTCAACAAATCATTTATTAACCTTTGCTCGTCTTTTTCCTTTAACCCACATAACTGACATCCATTAAGTTTCGTTTTAGATATATCAATTTCCAAATTGAAGAGTATGGCAAGTGCACGGCTAAATGGAGGGTGACGGGCACTGAAGTGAAGGGGTGTCAAGTACCCAGTCGATTAATTCGAGGTGTTATTCGTAATTATTCAGAAAAGGGCGAAGCAGACCTTCTCCCGTTTCTCTTGAGAGTGAGCTAATTAAGTGATAACATCTCAGGAAGTCCTCATGTTTGGAATCCCGAGTTAAATTACGAAACCTAACTTTGTTTCATCCCACAGCGGTTAAACACGAGGAGCCATTTTGACGCTTGATGAATTCTTAACTTGTTGAGATAACTCTAATAGTGGGGTAAACAACTCGTCATTCCTTCAATGCTTTTGAATAAGATGATTAATTTATTATTTTAAATTAATAATCCTATTATTTTAAGTTTACAGAAAAGTTTTTAATTCGAATTTGGCTGAGAAATGATTTTTTCGCATTCGTGTTGATAGATGAAATAAAAATATTAGCTCTTATTATCTCTGGCTATCAGCTTTAAACTGCTGAAGTTTTTTCTAATGATAAGAATTTGTCAAATTTGTAGCATATAAAACAGTTTAAGTAAGTGCATTCTAAGAAAGGAATTACTTTTGATTCATTGTCTTTGTAATTCATCTATATAAATGAAAATGAATGTTTGTCTTATGTGTCTTATGCCTACCTAAACCTCTCACCCAATTGCGATGAAACTTGGCCAGCTTATTGCTTCATTGCTGGATGGTTATAGGCATAATACAATTATCTAAAATAAAATTCGGATCTCAACCACATCTATTGACCAAGGATTCCTCTTCAAATAGCTCACCGAGTAAACACAATAGATACTATAGAAATGCTAAATCTAAGTGAAAGGTTTATATTATATAGCTATTCAACACAACTCCATGCGAGCCATTCTCAGAGGTAACAACTTTGATTATGCGAGATAATGTTGGTGAGACCAATCCTGGGGTTTTTAAATTTTAATTGAATGTTAGTGTTTTTAGCAGTAACTTTCAAAAATATTATACTTCAAATAATTTTAAACCCTCTTAATTTTCAAAAAATTATCCTTTCAACTATATTAACGATTTTATGGTATACATATATTTTCTGTGTTTAATGAATTTTTAAAAAAATATTTTAATCCCATTTTTTAAAATTAAATTTGAGAATTCTGAAGGAATATGAAACGAATCACGAGATCCAATAAATAATTTCATCGCCATTCTGAAAGAACACCAAGTGTTACAATCTTAAAAGAATACACAAATCTAATGTATAAAAACGAATATTTGTTTGTTCGTATTTTACATACTGTCTTACCGTTCATCCTATTTCGATAAAACATTGCCAAATGATTGATCGATTGCACTTAATATTTTTTTTGGCGGCAGCAACGATCTGGGTATCAGCTAGTTATCTAATATTTCAAAGAGTGTATATTACAAGTAAACGATACTTTTTATTTTGTTATTACAAAACATAATGTGGCGAAAAATGTAAACATTGCCTATTTATTAAATATTTCAATAAAGAATAAATTTACTGACTTTCATGAATAATAGAATTTTTTACTTTATTTCTATCATCTTTTTCCTTTGTAGTAAGGTGGGTTTATTCTCGGCAATAAAACAAAGCACGCGTAGAAAGGGGCTGATTTATGTTTGCCTCAATTTCAAATGATAGATTCTGGCATTCCATGTTTGGCTATTAATTGCTGTTTTGGCGTTCCTTCAGAGAAATTATCTATATTTATTTCTTAACCCTTTATTTACCGAATTATGTTGCCATCCATTTTTCAATTTCATTTTTGCACCAGTTGTTTAGTTTCCTTTGCAGAATAATCCCAGTGAGCCCAAGAAAGAAAATGTAATTAACAGAAATATCTTAATTAATTTAATTATTTATTAAACATTTTTGATTCATACTTTAGTTTGTATTAACTTCATGTTATTTAGGTCACATTCTCCGTGTTCCTTAGAATACCATCAGCAAAAATATTCATATAGTAACGATATAAGCTAGATTTAAATGGTAATTTTAAGTACCGTCAGTAAATAAAGGGTTAAAGTGATGAATATTTTTACAAAGAAATATGATAAAATAAAAAAAGGCCAGCATACCTGAATTTGGAAAACTAAAGAAAAAAATGCGAATACAAAAACTGCCATCAGAAGGAGCAAAGAGGAAACAATGCAGGAATAAAGTAATGAAACTTTTCAAAGCAAACGCCTCGTCGAAGAAAAACGCCAAATTCTACAAAAGCCTGAGCAGTAATACAACGCAGAGTACAAGTAAGTAAGCCTGAGCAGTAATACAATACTGCATGTTGTTATAATATCGGGACAATTTCTTTCCATGGACAGAATAGCATTTTTCAGCCTTCCTACGCATGCACTACCTGTGGACCGTCTTGTAACTGATCAGGTTTAAACCCACTTTAACACGCACTAAACAAACAAACCAACAAACAAAAAGATCATTGTAATCCATAAAAAAAATTGAATTCGAAATTTTGCTGCTTCACCATGTTTCAAACTTTTCTGAGTCAAAATAATAATACTTGTGCACATGGCAATTCAAAAACACAATAAGCCAAATGAAATCTGATATGTAATCTGAGAAAAAAAGTTGAGGAAGACACTAAATAGTTTTTTTTTTATTCAGAATGTCTTTACTTATGCCTGAAAGAAAGAAAGAAATTTTTACTTTACTCTTTTACAGTAAATATTTGCCATTCATTCACTACTGCCCTCTCGTGGGTTTTGTCCTCCTTAATCCTTTGGACTACAGGATATCTGCCAATTGTACGAGCTATAGTAAACAAGAAAGTCGATCGCGCGCTGTGCCGTTCAATGTGAAATAACTCCAATCGCTTGTTCTAATAATAATAAGTGGCATATTATGCATAAATTCCTCATCACGTGTCAGACTCGTGGCTTTCGCTTATGGCATAAATTCTTTACCACGAGTCAGACTCGTGGTTGTAGGCCAAAGGGTTAAACACCTGGTTCATTATAAAACCAAATCATATTTTTGCCAAACAGAGAGATCAAAATCATCATTTATCTTAATTTTCATTGTAACAATTTTCCTTGTTGCTTTCTAGCACACGAAATATGTAGAAAGTATTGCAATCTTTAAAACATTCAAACTCGAGATTTTAATGGATTATCTCTGCTACTCGATTAAAAGTTAGCAAGATACCTACAAAACAGAGAGAGATTTATAAAATTGGTATAAATATTTAAAATCTATAGAGTTGAAAATTAAAGTCGAATATAATTGTAGATTAAATGTTTGTCTGTACTTTTAAAAGAATGCAAACGCGATTATTCACAAACGTAGGGACTTGGATATGTCAGTTTGGTATGCGAATTATAGCTTTGAATCAAATTTTAGCTTCAGACGGTTGAGAAAAACTTTAAGTGTGCAAGCACTAAACTAGTGTTTAAAAGCGCTTTTAAATTTCAGTTACTGTTGCCAAAATCTTCGCAAATTCACACTTGATAGATCCATTAAAAATTTGCCAGACGCTAATATTTTGCAACTTTAGTTAGCAAATGCTTAGTAAGAGTATCTATGGAATAACATTTTCATCAAAGAATATGCGAGATAGTTTTGAGGAGGTCGTTTCCACTGGTCCTTATGATCAACATTACAATTAGTGACTCGTCCCTGTAGAGTTGCTACAGATTTTCTGAAATTATTTCAAATGTTGTGGTTTTTAAGAAGAACAATTAGAAGAACAATAAAAATAAAAATAATAATAAGAAGAAAGAGGACAGGAAAAAAACATGACTCGGTAAGTAGGAGATGCGCAAGCTGTAATTGGTCTCCGAAGAGCTTTGAAAGATTCGCATTCGAAAATCAAAGTATCTTCCCATTGTGTTTGCACTGTTTTGTCGGAGATCTTCCTGTATGCATCCGACCACCCCGCCACCACTGAACGTAGCAGTATCGACAGGATTTGTTGCTGTAGATTGCTGAATAAGCATTGTCCAACCTTGCATGGACCGATCAGTCAAACTAACATTCCTTTCGGGGTAGTCAATAGCTGTCTTTCTCCCCATCTGTAGTATCGGAGATCTAAGTGTGGAAAGGTCTGTTATCAGAAGAAAAAAGGGTACACGCGATAATTTTACGAGATACTATTTCCTTCATTACAACTAAATTTTGGGCTTTTTAGTGATAGAACAGAATTGAAAAAAATATCTAGTCTTTTTTTTCTATTGTTCATATCTGAGTTAATGAGCCGATATTGAATGAGGCAAATTTTTATTACCTGTTAATAAACTGGATCGGCCGATGAGAAAATGCAAACCTACTAGCTGGTACCTGGCGCATTGTTGCCGCATAGCTTTGGAAATATCGTTGGAAATAGCTTTGGAAATATCGTTGGAAATAGCTTTGGAAATATCGTTTGGAATTTGAAATAACCGTCTTCTTTAATTAGGAATGATAGAATAACATTTATCTTTGTATCGGAAATGAATACATTCATTGAAATGGAAGGATATATAAAGGAGTAGCATGAATAGTATTTATTCTATTATTATTAGTCTATTCAGCAAACAAATATTTTTTAAATATTAGATTTGCGCATTCTTTTAGAATTTTAAAGCTTGGTTGTTCTTTCAGAATGGTAATGAAAGGAACAATTTATTGTATCTCGAGATTCGTTTCAAATTCGTTCAGTAATCTCAAGTTTAATGTTAGAAAATGTGATTAAAATAGTTTCTTTTAAAATTGATAAAAGATAGGAAATATAATTATACCATAAAATCGTTGATAGAGTTGAAAACATAATTTTTGGAAAACTAAGATGGAACAAAATGATTTGTACTATATTTTTGGAAGTTACTGCAAAAAAAAGCTAAAATTTTATAAAACATTTAGTGAGAATTTCAAACCTATTGGATTGGTTCCCCTAAAACTTTCTCGCACGCTCTCTAATAAAACTATCACCTCAGAGAAAGACTTGCACTGCATTTCTGTACAAATGGTACGAAATATTAACGTCTAGCTTGAATTTAGCATCTTTACTGAATTTGTTGTGTCTCCTTGACGAGTTAATTGGTGGTTAATAGATGCGGTAAATAGATCCAAGATTATTTTTATGCTTTAAATTATTGTATTATGCCTATAACCATTCCATAACTGCAAGTAATAAGTAGTCAAAGTTTTATTGGAATCGGATGAGCGGTACGGCAGCGGATAATAGAGATAGACAAACAATATATATATATATATAATATATATATATATAATATATATAATATATATAATATATTGTTTGCCTATCTCTAGGGAATCGATTATATCGCTTTCAGTTGGAAATCTCGCGAATTGCAGAAATATGCATCTTCAATTATTTAAAACGGAGTGTTCTGAAATATGACGCAGTTCTTTAATTTGAAGAAGGAAACTAAAATTGGGCGGCAGCTGTTTCGTGTTTCTGCTAGAAATATACATTATTTTCCATTTTTTTTTTTTCAAGACTTTTTTTTTCGCACATTTGAATTGTAGGTTGCCGAGAAGCAAAATGAGGACATATTTCTTTGTTTCTCGTTATTCTTCCGATTGGCTTTCCTTTTCTGAATCAAACCTTTTTAACAAATCTTGGAGACAAATCAGGTGAGGTCTAGTTTGCAGATTTTATCAGGAATAAACAGTAAGAGGTAAGTTTCCCAGGTTTCCAAGGGGAAAAGGGGAGGCTGTGCTAGGAAGAGAAGGAATATTAACAATCCCTGCAGCTGACGTTGGAATATTTTTTTTTCTCCCTTCTCAGGAGGGTGGAACGAAAGAACACTCTGCAGTGCGATGAAAAATATTGAATCCGTTTCGGCGGAGAAAAGAATCTGCGACTGACTCCGAGCTCCGCGTTTTCAAAAATATGCATCTGAAGCTTTTAATACGTCGAGGCGGCTTCGCTATAAAAGTTTTCCTTCGCTCCGAGATTAAAATGATTGAAGTCATTTATTTTGTTTACGAAGTCGAAGTGAATGTGCCTCCATATTTCAAAACGATGCCTTATTTTATTTTCTTATTAAACTTAAATGCTTCTACCAAGATTTGTATATATTTGCTATATTTATTCAGTTATTTATCTAAAACCTGTACTTTTGTCGTTACAGTGTCTTCTATAGAGCCTAGGTATTTCTAAACTGTCTAAAATTAACCATAACATATCTACGATATCAGTGTTTTGATTTTTAACTCTTTGTCATGGTAGCGAGATATGTATATCTGCAATTAATTTGTTTAGCATACCAAAATAATTGATTAATTCATTGAAAAAAACTGAATTTATCAATTAAAAATGCGCCGGAGCTGAAACATCATCTCAAGGGGTTACTTAGATTACCGTACTAAGCATTAATTCATTCAAATATAAGGCAAAATTTGTTTTTCATTATGATGTTTGTGATTTAAGAATGAATCAATGACACTTAATAGTTAAATACTTTATTTGCTGTTGATATGTTTTTAATTAATCCCTTTTAACTCCTTGATAATTTGAATTTTAATGAAAATTCTTGTTTCAAAACCAAATAAATCGCCTCAGTTGCTTTACTTCAATTTCTTACCCTCCTTAATAAAGATTTTCTGAAATGTTACTGATCTATGAAAAAAAAATCAAGTGTCAATACTCAAAGGGAAAATTATTATTATTATTATTATTGCCTCTATTTATAATTACCATTTCGCTATGCAATATCTTTAGCTGATATTTTTCTTTAGAGCTCATTACCTATAATTTTTTTTTCAATTATTTCAAATTTCCGACTTCCTCTAAAAAATTTTGGTTACTCTTTACTTCAAGAATCTTGCTTCTGACTAATCTCTGTGAAGAAAAATAAAATGCACAGTTTTGTGTTGTTTTTCGTCGAAACCTAAAATAAAGCAATCCTCTTTTTCGGTAATCGCTCATCCTTCCAAATGAGGCACTGCTAGCACTTATCTTATAGACCGATAAAGCATCTGTATTGGACCAATGTCGGAAAATGATGTAAATTAATTTATGACGTTAATAAAAAAAGTTCCACAGTTCGATGTTGTCCGTTTATGAACTGTACCTAATAAACTGTGTCGTTCTGATTCTCGTTTTAAGGTATCCAACTACGTTAAAACACTGGTATTCGACCACATTGGCGATTTTTTAAAAAAAGGGTTATTTCTTGTCATTCAGACTTGTCTCTTTCCAAAACGGTTTTTGTTTTTTCTTAGAAAAGGAATGTCTAACCTTTTATCCAGAGGAATTTTAAGCAAAATTAATTTTTCAGCTAAAATTTGTCTTTCACTTCAATTTTAATTTTCATAAAAATTCTCCACCATTCACATGATAGTTCGAAAACTAATAGAGGTATTGACATAAACATTTTAGCGTGTGTTTTAAACAATATAGGCAATGAAATGAACAAAAAGTTTTATTGTTGGTGAAATACTTTTTCATTTATAGGTGTTTTTAGAAAAATCAAGTTGTGAATTGATGGAAAAAATGCATATATACTTATATTTTTACCCATCACTTCTTTGCATCTCTAGATTTTTCTTAGAGTTTGGTTCATTTCCTTCATCATTAGATTCTATAGCTTGTGTACTAAGAAAAATAGGATTGCTGCATTACCCTTTTGTGTAGAATGTTAACTGTTTTGGTCAAATTTCACTAAAATTTAGCACAAATTTTCCTATTTCTCAAAATATATTCTCAAGTACTGTTTTTGTATTTATAGTGTTTATAATTGATAATACATCTAAAAACCAAAAATAATTTTTTGAAAAATCAAATTTTTCAAAATTTTTCCTTCGAACGTAGTCGGTTACCTTAATTCAAGTCGCTCTGGAGTCGAATTCGTTGGAACTGCTTCAGCTTTATTCGTAGTTAAACTGAAGTGAAGGTAGAGCGGCCACTGAATATAAAAAAAAGAAAGGATGAGACGAGAAAGGAGAGATTACTCAGAATTAAGAAAGTTTTACGCAGAAGTGGCTAGAAATAAATTCCAAAACCATCAACTGATACCTCTCGAAGCAACCAAGATACCACAGCCCTCCATACATGATACCATGTCTGTTCAAGACTTCTAGAGACCCTAAGAGAAATCAAAGCCGTGCTCGGGGAATTTCCAGACCTGCAAAGGAAATTAAACAAGTCAAAATAAAAGAATAAAAGAAATTAATACTAATTAACGATCTCCTTGAATAAACAAACTCTTCCACTGCTTACTTGTCTTGCTTTTCCTTGCTTTGTTGCCTCCTGATTGGCCCGGACTAATAGAATCCAGTATCTTTCACCTCATTGGCTCCTGATCCCTATCTGAATCCTAGAAAACAACTTCCAATCTCAACACAACGTTAAGAGTTATCATACTTTTTGGATCATCAACTCATCTAATTGTTTTTCGAACTATGAACTCCTATTCATCCCAAACTGTCACATTCTTCTAGATTTACTAATGGTGGGGCCTGCGGTTCAATGAGATGTAGACCCACATACTAATAAAGAAGAGATTTTGGTTATGTTCTATGCGTGATAGCCTGATCCTGAAAATTCCTAATTTTTAGGACTTTAAACTGTTACATTTATTTTATGTTTGTTGTCTATGCCAGGAAATAAATGTCTAGTGTGCCTTTGAAACTATGTTTTCCTGTTCAAGACATTACAATATGGATGGATATTGTGGTATATATATTGTATGACACTTGTATCTTTCTAGCTGGTACCCAGCGCGTTGGAGCCGCTGTAGTAACAATCTTGGAAATATCGTTTGGAATTTGAAATAGTTCTCTTGTTTCATTAAGAATATTTTCTTGTCGGCAATGGATACATTCATGGAAATGGAAGGATATATAGAGAGAAGAAGCATAAATTGTATTTATTCTATTTTTATTGTTCTATTCTGCTAACAAATATGTAATTGCATATATTAGATTAGTGCATTCTTTTAGAATTCTAAAGCTTGGTGTTCTTTCAGCATGGTACCGAAAGAAACTATTTATGGTGTCTTGCGATTCGTTTCATATTCGTTCAGAATTATCAAGTTTAATGTTAGAAAATAGGATTAAAACATTCTTTTAAAATTAATTAAACATAGAAAATATATTTAGGCCATAAAATCTTTAATGTATTTGAAAATATAATTTTTTTGAAAACTAAGATCGAACAAAATTATTTGTTCTATAATATTTTCGGAATTTAGAGAAAAAAAATGCCAAAATTTTATTAAATGCTTTGTTAAAATTTCAAACCTATAAGATTGGTAAACCTAAAACTTTCCCGCACACTCCGTAATAAAATATTACATCTGAGAAAGACATTGCATTTGTGTACAATAGCTCCGAAATATGAACGTCTAGCTTGAATTGAGCATCTTTACTGAATCTGTTGTCTCCTTGGCGAGTTATTTAGTGGTTAATCCACGGTTAATAGATGCGGTAAATTGACCGGAAAATATTTTTATACCATTACATGATTGTATTATGCCTATAACCTTTGCGTAAGTGCAATTAATAAGTAGTGGAAGTTTTATCGAAATCGGATTAGCCGTACTTCAACGCTCAAGATACAAACAAACACTCATTTTTATTTATATAAATTTGATTTATAAATGTGGAACAATTTATCAATTGCTATTGGTAGAGTTTTAATTTTATTCATGTTCTCAAGAGGTTAGCAAGCAATACATTAAATTGTTACTGCACTTCGAATTCAATTCTCTAAATTATAAGATGAAAACCTTTTAATTATTCATTTAAAATACGTCATTATTTCTGTTAAATAAAAATATTAAATTATGCACGTCGATGGATTTTCCAGATTTAGAAACTCTTATAGAGATCCGTTGAGTTATACTTTGTTTCAGAGGCCGCCTTCAATAAGTTGTATTAAAGGCTTTTACCTGACTTTGAGAAAATAATGCTATTAGTTTTGCCCGAGAGCTTTAACGAAATAATTTCATGAGGGCAGAGATTGGAGCAGAAGGTCTTGTGGGTAGAAATGAATTTTCAACTGATTGAATTAGGAAACATTTTATGAGACAAAACTTCAATGCATGCTGAGTAAATTATGATAACTTTTTTTTCCAGAATTTTTAATTGATTGAGTTACGAACTGTTTTATAAGCTAAAAGAATTCTTCATATACTGAATGAATGATGATCAGATTTTTCCAGAATTTAATGTAATTAAATGTTGCCAAAATAGTAAATTAAACTTTAATTTTTAATGCGGAAACTTCCGAAATATTGTTGAAAATATATTTGAGGGAAAACTGCCACGATAACATTCTGAAAGACCTAAAATTGAATTACGAAATGGGATTATTTGAAAATCTTTTCTAAGAGACTCACCATGAAATGTTGTATTTGAGGCTGCATTTTAGCCAGAATTTGCCAGATCAGAACTTGAGCTAGCACCCTGTTTAACATATGCATGGGAACTTATGACCTCTCTAGCTTTAGCAACCCCAGAAATATGAATATTTTTTATTAGTACCGTGTTTTGAGAAATTTGGTCTCGAAACCTAGATGTTACTACTAGGCTACTGCTGTTTTTTGTCTGGATGAAGTTTGCCCGTTGTTCCAGCATTATACAGTAAAAGCTCTTTATTCGCGAGGTATATGTTCCATAAATACGCCACGAATACAGAAACCATGAATACGGAATGGTCATTTATATGGGATTATAGGGGATACGTTCTTAGCTGACAAAATTTTATATTATATATATATATATATGTCAATTTAATTGAATTTTTAGAACATTGATTGATTATCTTAAGGCTTAGGCAATGGTTTGAAGCATTTTATCTTGCTTGGAACTTATTAAAAGCTCCTTCAATTCAAACTGATACGCAGCAGTCGCATTAGCAATTTGCCTTTTAAAAATAAGACTTTGTTCCATAGACGGATCAATGTTCATAAAGAAATCGCAAAGCTCATTTGACATTCTTAAACCTTCACTAAGATTTTTCAAATGAAATGTCACATTTCCAGTGCTTGTTGAAGCCTTTTCTTCAATGGGCTGTGAATTTAACATTTCCTCCAAGTCGGTTTCAGTCAGATCTTCATTTTTGCGATTCAAGCCATTCCTGAATGTCACTTGATTCTATCTGTTCGAACCCATCTCGTCCTATTCCATTCGCGATTTCGGCTATGTTTGCAGTTTGCATTTAACAACATACTTATTATGGTATCATAGCTGTTGTTTTCATGGCAAGTAATTTTTTATAGGAAATCAAATAACAAATTTTTATAATTAAATTATTTGATGAATAAAACAAATTTTGACAGTTTCTTATGATAAAAAAACTTTTCTCGCGTTTAAGAACAATTTTGATAAAAGTGTTTCCTGCATTCCCCTAGGGGAAATATCACATTCTTTGGTGGGAAACATTTACAAATTGATTTAATAATATATTAATGTTTCCCACTTAAGAATGTGAATTAAGTTAATTATTAAGTGAATATATTAATGTTTTTATTAATATTTCATTTAATAATAACATTAATATATTCATTCTTAAGTTGGAAAAAGTGATGAATTTGACACCTGAACTAAGATGAATCCTTTATGAAGCTGTTTTATGATCTCAGAAATTAGAAAAAAACAATTTGTTTTTACAAAAGTACTTTTTTCATAAAAATTCTACATAAATTGATTTGTTTAAGAATTTAATGATAAATAGTTTATCAAATCGTGTATATAATATGAGAATACATATATAATATGCATATATATGATAGAGAGAGACGTGATTCTTTCAAACTAGTTTATACTGCTCAATGACTAATAATTAGGACAAATAAGGACTTAAAAATAGTGTTCTCAAATGATAACTTGAAATTTGTGACCGTAGATTTTGTTTTTAATTTCTAACTTATTTCTTCTTTTAATGTTTCTCGATTTAAAATAAGTCGTTTCTTTCAACATCTTTTGTGTTAAAGAGAATAATTATGTTTATAGCTAACCAAGTGATAAACTCCGAATTTCTAGGTGAATAAATAAATAAATTTTATCCGACGTTTTAATTAATAACAAAAAACTATGTCAGCTCTAGAATGATGCTTGGTGATGACATTATCGAGTATAACTTTTCATGTTCCAAAGATTATAATTGTATTAATGATTTTTCTTTTCCCCATTCAATTACTATGCATTATATTCTTTTAACACATCAACGTTTTTTTCCTAATTAGCTTCATTGCTTATGAATTGCGTTTGATGAAAACAAATGAAGAGGTTTGTTGAAGTGCATTGTAGGGTAGAAATTAATAAAACTTGCTTGTCAAAAACAAAGTAATGCTGAGAAAAATCTAGCATTTTTAATGTCGGCATTTCGAAAATTTTCTCTTTTTTATCATAATTCGTGTCAATGAAGTCCGCCCACTTGATTATGTGATGGCGAGTCGGAACGTTTTTTCTTTCGTAAAAATTTTCAAGGAGAAAACTTTTCTTCCAATTAATGTTGTTAATTAAGTTAGAAGACAGAGAGACAAAAGTGAGTAATGCAATTTTCGGAACATCTTAGTAAATACATGTCAGTTGAAAAAAAATTATCTAACCTGTCTCTGATATTTTTTTATATTAAATCTGCAAATAAAATTTTGAAATAATATTTCAAAGCAAACTCCTGTAAGTGTACTAAAAATTACAATATTTTAAAATTAAAAAAATATTTTTTTAGTCTCTAATTTTAAAATTTTTATTATAAACATTATGTGATCTTCACATTAATTTTCTCCAAATATATGCCTGATGGCGTCACACGCCAAATATTTTAAATTTCCTTTATTTGATATCTTAACAACATTAAATTCATCAGATATTGATGCATTTTCACCGAGTAAAATGTATGGAAAATTTTAACAGCAAGAATGACAAATTTTAAATGTAAAATACCATTTGCACTAATATGAATTAACATAAATAAAAATTTGTAAAAAATGTAAGGAATGGTTTCAGTTAAAAATTACGGTTGAAGAAATTATAATTTATCCAACTTTTTAAATCTAAGCAAGTCTCATGTTTCTAGTAATTAGATTTTGGTTGATGAGGCGAAAACATCAGGCCAAAATACGGCAAAAAGCAAAAGTTTATCCGACTTCAGTCACGAGCGTTGGCACTGTGGACCACAGATGATTGGGCCTTCTTTCATTTTGGGCAGAGTCACGTGATTAGTCGGGGGCTGACTTTCACCTAAGCTGTACCCCCATCAAACTCTTATTGTACCTTTGATGGTACGCGTGCCACTTGGGTTAGTTTAGTTTAGTTCTATTAACGTCCCGTTTAAAGCAACACGAGGGATATTTTGGGACGGACCTCGTAATGGGAAACAGTTTCTTGCTATTGCCGGTAGGTAGGGCCGAACTCGGGACCTTATGCTTCATAGCCTGATAAGATGACCACAAGACTCAAAGCGATCACTCAATCTTGAGGATGTTATCTGGCTTATAAAGCTTCCACTACAAGTTCAAGACAATGCCATCTTCGAACGCCTTTCCTCAAATAGAATCAAAATTTGATTTTTAAAAAAACTCCGAATTTGGTTTAAATACCATATAACAAAATTCATTCGTAATTTCAGACAATTTGTGAAAATGCAGTTTTTAACTCAAGGAATTCTAAACCGAACCTTTATCAAAATATCGAGTTGGAATTTTTCGATGATTGGAATAAATTCTTTTTACTTCGAAATGAAAAAGCAAAAACTAATTTCGTTTAGTTTAGTTATATTAACGTCCCGTTTTAAAGCAACACTAGGGCTATTTTGGGACGGACCTCGTCATTTTGAACCACGGTCAGATGACGAGGATGACACCTGAAATGGCCCCCCCCCCTATCCACACCACATCACACCAGCGGGAGGACTTCTGGCCTGACAGATTTAACGTGCAAGAGACCCCCTCACACGATGGTTCTGTGAGTCGAGTCTCGAACCTGAAACCATCCGCTTCCGAAGCCGAGATCTTACCACCAGGCCACCGCGGTCTCCGCCACACTTGGGAAACACTGTATTAGAGGTGACTGTAAAACAGTCTTTTCTGCTATGGAAGTAATCTTGCTAGTTAGCTACAGTACAGATTCGTGACAATATCTTGAAATCTGAATGTCAATTGACGGTGTACAATAGACCGTTCGACTTGGGGATTGCTAATCCGATACAAATTTGCTTTGGAAGATAGGGATTAGTTCTTCAAAAAGACTTTTCGAAATTTTAATTAGCATTTTAACTAATTAAAAACTAAGCAAATTTCAGAGTTTTTCGCCGTATTGAAAAAAACTGCCTTAAAAAAAGCAATTTTTTAAAAATGTCTTAAGCATCCCCAAATTTTTTTTCGTCAATACCTTTCAACACTCTCCTTTCATTTTCTCAAATTTGGACAAAAGTTCTAATCGTTTTTTTTTATATATAATACACTAAAAATTTGTCATTTTTATACATTCATTCAATCCCATGATTCTCTCTCATAATCTGCTTATATTTTTTATATCATTGAGCAGTAGTGTGCTGAATTTTTTTCGCTCTTTTTTTTACTAACAGAATCTGCAAACAAAGATTTCTGTTTTATAGAGAAATGTAAGCTAAACTATTATGGTTGCCATATTTCATTAACATGTTTTAATCCACTCAACAATTGCTGGACGTAACTTGTACCACAGCATTTTAATAAGGAATTTTTTGCATATTACGAACGAAAACTAAAAAAAAGATGTGCTCAAATAATAATTAAATGTTTGAGAACTTAATGAGAATGTTGAATGTAATTTGTGTTGAATGTAATGTTAAGAATGTAAACTTTGTCATTTCATTTGGGCTTATACAAAATCAGCCAAATAATTGTTAGGGAACTGAACTGATGTTCACTTAAATGCTTGTCACTAACTGAAATGTGAAAATGCATTATTAAAATTTTTGAATGAAGCTAAATAATTTGATCAATAAAGGTAAATAGATCAAAATTAAGAATATGTATTTGATTGCAATTTTGATTCGGAAATATGCGCATAAAAAGACTACTATTATTAAAAAGATAAATCATTTGTTTTGTTGGATTTCGAGTAAAAAAATGTACCGTCGATGCAGGTCTTAAAAACCAAATGATACCCATAAAAAGGTACACAAATAAATTTGTGCTACCTCTGGAATTGCTGTATAAGTACATAAGTTGACATATTCATGTTAAAAAAATATGGCCAAATCATACATAGTGTGCATATACATAAAATTAAACATGTTTTTTTTTTTTAGTTTCTCCTTATGGATTGTAATGCCATTCAAGTTAATCAGAAATACATTTGATAAAAATAGATGATGCAAATATTTAGTTTCAAAATGTGCAGTTTTTCCGCCCTGCAAACCGTAGTCTGTAATTTTTTCTTAATTTAAAAAACTTCTCTTTCCATATTATACAGAATGAATAAATACAGAAATTCCAAAAACTACAGAATAATTACTCGTCAATTTGAATTCTTTAATTCTTAGAAAAATCTGAATATTTGAATCAATCGAAGCTTCATTTTCTTTGAGCTTCTTTTTATTCGAAGCAGGGGAAATCTGTGTTATTCTAAACTCAAATTATTGATACGAATCTCATTTATTAGACGACGTCATGACAACTCTTTCAAGTGCAAAGGAAGAAGAAAAGATATCGAAGGAAATAATTCGTCAGTGAAGATAATTAAAGATACATTGAAAAGGATTTCTTTTCATAAAAATCAAGATCAAAGATTTAATTAAACTGAATAATATTCCAATGAAATCTTTCTTGGCGGATTTGTTTCTCATAAGATTCCCACTCCCCAGAAATATAAATAATTTTTAATATAAAGAAAAAAATATCGCATATTGAAATTAGATTTCAATTGCCATGTAATATTTTTCAGTGTAGTAAAGCTGTTTTATTCAAAAGATTATACAATCCAGGTGAATTAGTAAATAAAAAAAAATAAATACTGTATTCCATACATCAACCATTCTATTTACTGTACTTTTAATCGAACTGGATTTGTTACATGTTTATGAAGACTTATTAGATGAAGCTGAAATTATTTTGGAATGAAATTTTTAGTTGTTTCTTCATGGGATGATATTTTAAAATTGTGTACATGTAAATTTTCGATGGCAAAACACTACTGCTATGCTCAAAAATTATGATCTGTTAAAATTTAAATTAATTCAATTCGCTACATGCTGCTTGTAAATATTTTAAACAAAAAAGATTTCAAAATTTCATAATATTTATAGAGGTGTTAAACAAATTAAAGAAAAAAAAATCAAAAAAATTTATTTTCGTACTCTACGGAAATTGTGTTTTTAAAAACTATTTTTACTATTATTATTTTTGTATTTGATCAGACGAGACAATTTTAGGAACTGAATTAAATGTTTTTCTTTTCAATGAAGTATAATAAACTTATTTTAATTCGTCCTTTAATTTGTTTGTTTTCCGTACTTCTTTGGCATTCATTTGAAACGGCTCATGGTGCGATTCTGAGATAGCTGTTCCCTGCAATTCCGAATCACGACGTTACAAAAGTTTCACTTATGACCTGATTTTCAACAGTGAGTGATATATATAATGTTTTTTTATTTCCAGACTTGCCCTGATAAGTTGCCTCTTTAGAATTCGCTGTGAGAAGCAACATTCTCGATGATAGTAGGCTCAATTTGTTGAAAACATTGATAGCTTAGTTGACACCTTATTAGTAAGCTCGCTTGATATGACACTATTGAAAGAGAATTGTTTGATCTTAAATGCAGTTATGATGATTAATTAAGGAAAAAAAACATTACATTTAAGAGAAAAATTCAACAGTAAAAAGGAAGAAGTTATTGTATTCAGTAATTAAAATCACGAAAAAACTTTCGAACTTTGAAAGCTCTCACAAATGAATGATAAAGACAAAATTTTAAAACATCTTATATAATTTGCTTATGCAATAGTTGCAGATAATGTATTTTAATCTTTCAAAATGCGTTTTATTCCAATGAGTTGTCCTTCACATATCCTCCACATTCTCGGATACTTACCTAATATGATGCTTTTTTTGATTCACTGCAATATGAAGAAAGATGAATTTTTATTTTGGATGTCTTCCTTTGTATCGACTGATGACAAAATTTGAATTACGAGATCACGTGCCAGATTTTATTTGTCGCGAGAAAAAACTTCGAGTTCCGAGATTGAGGTTCAGACATGCGAACTTTCACACTGGCAGATGGTTGACCGCTGACGAATTAGGTCTGGAGTCTGCTACAATTCCTATAGTAAAAATTGCATACTTTGTTTTATCCATCTACCTACTATCGTTCTTGAGTTAACGTGTTTATATGCACAAACTTCTCTCAGATGAATTGTGTGCAAATTGGGATTTAATTTTTCAGTGCATATGTAAAGACTACAAACCAAACTCCACCTTTTTAGCTTTTTGAGATTTTGAGTTACCGTGTTAATAAATAAACACATATACTAAAATTGATAAACACACAATTCTAAAAATGATTTTTCTGGGAAATATGAAATCTTAATGTACTTGAAAACCACAAGCGGATTTTTTTTTTGACGAATACAAGGCTTTCTTTTCGGATATTATTGAGAAAACGGTGTTAGATTCCAAACAGATAAAATATCTTATGAAGTTATAACTTTTTGATAAATTTCTAAATAAACTGTTTTCTTCCCAAATTAATCTTTTTTCCCCCCAAGAAATAAGAAGGCGAGGCCGAACGTTTTCCTAAAAGCAAAGTTAGTTATTACTTTCAATAAGAATCCTCGAAAGACATCCAAATAATAAATCGATACTTTTTAATATGCTGAGAGATATTGTCGAAGCTTTCATTATCTCTTTCGCTTCAAAAAAACTCCCCTTTTTTACTTTTGCACCTAAGAAATAATGAGAAAATAAGTATTGAAATTATAAAAAAAAATCTGAGATATTGATTAATTTCCATGTTTCGAACCTTCTTGAATTCGAAAAACATATTTTTAGAATTACATCTCTTTATCGATTTGTCTTTTTATCTACCTAGGAATATAATAAAACCGTTTTGAGAGAGACGAACAAAATTTTATATTCTGTTTTTGTACCAAATTTCTACATTTCAATCAAATTTTGAACGAAAACAGATCACAGATGGAAAGCTGTTCAGTTTTCCTATTTCTAATGAATGTATTTACTACTAATACCAAATATCTAAATATATAAAATTTTGTGCATCGATGTCAAGGCTGCACTTTTGCATAGATATCAACGAGACAATTCGATAAAGCACGAGAACTTAAATAAAATAAATTTAATTCAGTTTCTGCCTCCAAAATATTGATTTTTATGAAATTTGATGCCTTGTTTTTTAATATGTGACTGATTGTTCATTTGTATTTTGTCGATGATAATTTTGTCCTCATAAATTTTGAGTTAGGATAGAATATACAGGAATAAGGAATCTAAAAGTTAAATTGGAAACATCTAGAAAAGGAAGATGGTTTATACAGACCCAGATGACAAATGTATGACAAAGTTAATTGCGAATTTGCAAATTTTACTATAAGGATTGATCTAGGATTAAAATATATAGAGTGCAAGACAATTATTTGATTTTTATGACCGACGATTTGGCCAGAAAGCTTGTGACAATCAAACAACATTGGGATAATTATATTCAAAATCCACTGTTTGGGTTTTAGAATCTCTGAATTAAAAAATATGTTATTATAAACTGATTTTTTGTCCTATTTATTGATTTCTATTTAAAGCCCTCATAAAAAATAAAATTTTCGGTAAACTCCCAAAGATCCCGACCAAAATCTTACACTTAAATTATAAATTGTTTGTTGAAATTCTCGGAGTAAAACAATTTTAAAGAAAAAAAGCTATGCGCCTTTGATAGGACATTGGTCTAATTCTTTAAGGTGTCCGACTACGTGAAAAACACTTTTTGTAGACCACAATAACGAATTATTATTATTATAATTATTTCTTGAAGACTAGACTTTTTTCTTTCCAAAACACTTTATTTCTTCTAGGAAAAAAAAGGCTGTCCTCTTATCCAGGATCACATATGTTTTCAGTTAAACGTCCTCTTTAACGTCCTTTTTCTCAAAATGTCAGTTTTCATGAAAATTAACCACCCTTAACATGATGTCTCAAAACCTGATAATCATATTTACATAAACATTTGAGATCGTGTTTTAAATAATATAAACAATGAAATGAACCAAAGGTTTTAGTGTCGGGGAAATACTTTTTCATTTATAGGTGTTTCCAGAAAAATTAAGTTACGAATTGATAGGGAAAATACATATATACGTATATTTTTACAACTAACTTCTTTGCATCTTAACATTTTTCTTAGATTTTGTTTAATTTTCTTCATCATTATATTCCATAAGTACCATTTTGTGTAGAGTGTTAACCGTTTTGTTTCAATTTCCTTAAAGTTTACTATAATTTTCCTATTTCTCAAATTATAATCTGTTTTTAAATAACCTTTTTGTATTTATACTGTTTATAATTGACAATACACCAAAAACCATAAAAAGATTTTAAAAATATTTAAAAAAAAATTCCTTTAAACGTAGTCGGATACCTTAAAAGATAAAACTGCGAGAGAATGTTTTTGATAAAACAAATCTAAACAGGTTAGAAGATGAAGTTTTTACTGGACATGGTATTTTCACAGCTTAGCAGGAGAAATCCTTTGGCAAAAGAGAGAAATGCAACTTTAGAGCAGTCGCAGATAATACCAAACATCTTCTTTCGGGTTGCAGGACTTGGAAACATCAAAGAGAAACTTTGAAGCTAGATTGGAAAGCTGCATTAAAAATTCTCTTTTTGAGAATTTTCTCTCTCGAAAATTTTCGTAGAACATTCTTAACAAACTCTTATCCGTGGAATTTCGGAGTGTGTGACCGATTAAGGTATCCGACTATATTCGAAGGAAAATTTTTGAAAAAATTGAATTTTTTAAAAACTGTGGTTTTTAAACGTATTGTCAATTATAATACAAAATACTATAGATACAACAAAATTATTTTAAAATATTTTATATTTTGAGAAATAGGAAAATTTGTGAGAAGTATTGATAAAATTCAACCAAAACAGTTAACACTCTACAAAAAATTGTAATTAAGCAATCGTATTTTTCTTTGAACACAAGTTATGAAATATAATGATTAGTTGAAATAAATCAAAATTTAAGAAAAATGTTGAGATTCAAAGGAGTTGTATGTATGCATTTTTTCCATAAATTCACAACTTAATTTTTTTAAAAACATCTATAAATGAAAAGTATTTCACCAACAATTAAACTTTTGGTTTATTTTATTGTCCCTATTATTTAAAACACACGCTGAATTTTTTTAATGTAAATATATCTATTAGGTTTTGAGATTTGTTAACACTGGAGAATTTTCAAGAAAATTGAAGACAAATTGTTGCTGAAAAAATGTGTGCCCCCTGGATGATAGGTCAGGTCTGCCCTTTTCATGGAAAGGTAAATTGTTTTTGAGTGAGGAAAGTCTGATTTACCAGGTATAACAATAATAAAAATTTGCCAATGTGGTCGATAACCAGTGTTTTTAACGTAGTCGGATACTTCAATAATATATTTTTTTACATATATTTAAATAATTTTTATATATTATTATTTTCTTCAATATTGCCATTTTTTTTCATAAGAATTCTATGTTGATTTTATAATTATTTGTTAATATTTTAACCTAAATTTTTACCAGTATTTTTTTTAATTTCTCAGAATATAAGTATGAAGGCCTTCTGTTTTCGTTTTATGGTACTTTGATTTTATATTTTGTTATATGAATGCTTCGAGAATCTTACTTATTGGTTTTCATGCTCCTTATATCATTTCGGATAAGACAAAAGACCAACGAAATCTATAGCATTGGAGTTCGTTAAAAATATACTGCGCCATTATCTGATATGCTAAGTCCAACAATTATTTTGGCATATAGCAACTTAACCATGTTTTTTTAATGTTTAACCCGTTAACTACCCTCGCCTGATATCAGGACCATCTATCTGATAAGATGCTTTGCTATCTTTCAACTGCAGTAGAGAAGGGGCCTCCTAATAACACAGATGGTTTGGTACAATTACATATTATTTGTAACGCACAGACGCGTTTGCAGCAGTCAATGTGTTAAATTGATTTATTTTTGTAGAAATAAACCTAATAATCAATAAAAATTATATATTAGATCGTAAATTTCACATTTATTTTAGACTGGATTGTACCATAGGTTAATTATTGGTATTTTATATTATGCTGATTCTCACATCAATTACTGCTAATATTTCTATCCATTAACCCCTTGCGTACCATGTAACCACTGGTGGATACATGCTATGCATAGGGCAATTACATGGCTTCTTTAGGTGTACAACCAGAGTAACCAGCACAGGAAGGCATCATAAGGTAGATTTTTTTTTAATGGGATTGTATAAAAACATTTTGGATTCATTTTGTCTGCAGTTAACAGAAGAGTGGAAACATGAGGAGGGGGGGGGGGGGGGGTTCAAAATGTCTGAGTTACAAAAATTTGAAAAAAATATGAGAATTAAAATTACAAATCTTGGTGAAATTTTTTGAAATATTCCTTGGAACAAAAAGCTTTTTTGCATGCATTACATGAGTGTATTGTCATTTTAGTTTTTTTTTCAACATTGTAGCACACCCAACAGCGTCGTAACGTCAAGGTCAGTATCCGCAGAAATCTGGGATTTGCGCGTGAGCTAGAGAACGCCGTCTGGTATGCAAGCGGTTAATATTTATTTCTGTTTTTCTTTTGATGTTGAATTTTTTGTTTGTTTACAGATTTGTCTTGGGTGCCCATTAATATTCTGGATAAAAATGTTTCCACTGAAAAAATAAAATCTTTTTATATTGCTACATATATTTACGTCTAAAGTGTAAAACAAATGTTAATTTTAATTTCCCTCTTAAGCTTCCTACCAATGTGCATGAAATTGCATAGTTAATCTGTGATCATCGAATCCTAGATATTATTAAGAGCAAAACAACCAGCTCTATAATGGTGAAATTCTTTTATAGAATAATGTTTCTATACATTTGTTTCTCTGAATTTGATTTTTTAAAAACTTTTAAGCAATTCAATGATTTATGATCCTCCTGGTCTTTATTGCAACTGAATTCACAAAGATCGCCTAAAAGCTGCTTAAAATAAAAAAAATACTCAAGATTGAAACTAAATTATAAATTATTCTAAATCAGGAAAGTTCTTCTTTTAGACATGTTTTGAAAACACGATTATTCCAAAAAAAAGTTTTTCTCTACGCAATGAATTTCTAACATCTTTGTGGTCCATTGAAATTTTTACATTAAATTTTCGTTTGAAAATAACACATATATATATATATATTCTAAAATATTCATAATACCATACTCTTTTTTTCTTTTTGTAGTTTAAATTTTCTTCTTTATATCGAAATAACTCTTAACTCTTAATATTTTAATTGTTTTATGAGCGTAGGAATTTAATCGTCAACAATCGTCAGTAGAAAAAAAGAATTGTTTAATAATCCATGTTCGGTTTCCACCACAGTTCATAAAACTGTTTTTAAACAAACTCCCAAAGGAACAATGGAACAAAGTCCCTAAAAGTGGATTGGGTTGATCTTAAAAAATTCACTGTGAATCTTAAAGTACCCCAATTCAGGATAAATACTTAAAAAAAACAACGAATCAAAAGATTGCAAGGATTTTTTAAACTTTTCACTTGCTTTCATGCACTTGTTTATTAAAACATTACTTTAAAACAAGTATTATTTATTGTACTTGTTTTAATGTTACAAGACTTGCATTTTCACCTTTTAAATTTCCTTAGTATTTTAATCTTTTAACATTTTTGAGAACATTTTCTTTTTGGGATGTAATTTTCATTTTTAAAACCATCGATGCTATTAATTATTGGATCTCTCTCATTTTATGACGGGAATTTAAAGTTGCATAACTGAATTGTACGTGACGTTTTTTAACACCATTTGTTTGGCGTATTATAGCTCTTTAGCCATTAAATCCCAAAATACCATCGGTTTCGAAGATATACAAAAATGTACAGCAAATTCAGCTTATATTAAGGGAATTGTGTTGAAACACCCAATGTGGCATCAAGGTTTGCCATGGTTGCAGGTTTTCTGTAGGGGAATGGCAGATGCATTGATTTTCTTAAAAACTGATTCTGCAGTTGAGTGTCTTCAATACTGTCTTAACTAAAAGATAAAGTCTCTGTCTTTTTGATGGTTTGAAACAATCAATCCTTATTTGTGCGCATTCTTTAAATTTCAGCTGGCTGAGCAAATCAAATATTTAGCTGAAACTTTCTGAATAAGCCGTATTTATTATTCCATTTTGTAGTATTGGATATAGAATTATTGAGATAAAACTATTTTTTATGGAATTAATAATATCGATCATGACCAGGAAAGATCCAGATTCATTACATTTGTCTCCTGATTGTTAAAAGGTGAGGAAAAAGTAACTGAAAATGGGTTTTTGACTTCAATTTCAATTCAAGTTATTTTACTTTGAAACTTATCTATATAAATAAAATTGAATGTTTGTCTGTATGTCTCTTATGCCTTCCTAAAACGTTCATCCTACTGCAGATGAAACTTGGTCAGCTTATTGTTTACACCGACAGGATGATTATAGGCATAGTACAATTATCTAATAAAAAAAAACGGATCTCAATCGCATCTATTTACCGAGGATTAACCTCTAAATAACTCGCCGAAGAGACAAAATAGATTTAGTAGAAATGCTAAATAAAAGCTAAATGTTAATATTGTATATATTGTATTGAGTACAGTAGATATATTGTATAGCTATTGCACGCAAATGCCATGCAAGACAATTTCAGAGGTAACAACATTATAGATTAAGCGAGAAAGTTTTTGGGAGACCAATCCTGTGGGTTTAAAAAGGTAATTAAATTTTAGTGTTTTTCGCAGTAACTTCCAAAAATATTATAGTACAAATCATTTTGCACCATCTTAAATTTCAAGAAAATTATCTTTTCAGTTACATTAACGATTATATGGTATATATTTTCAATTATTAAATGACTCACGAGATATAATAAATAGTTTCCTCCATTATTATTCTGAAAGAACACCAAGTTTTATACTTCTTAAATTATACACAAATCTAATATATAAAAATGAATATTTGTTTGTTCGTATTTTATATCATCCTGTTTATTGTATTTCGATAAAACATTGCCAAGTTATTGATTGATTTCACTTAATATTAGTTTTTTTGACGGCAGCAACGCACTGGATACCAGAGAGTTGTCCAATAACTTTAACCAATCCTTTACTTCTTTACTAAAAACTTAACTGTTTAACCCCTTCCAGTAAGATTTAAGAATAAAAAATTTTGGGTGAAATAGCTATTTAATTTTTATTTAAGAATTTATTAAGTTTATTTTATAATTCTAACTAATTTATAATTATTAATTCAAATTATATTATTGGTATGGATGTAATTGTAATTCGTAAGTTCGCATTCAACATTTCTTCAAAAACTTCTTGTGACTTCGGATTAACTTCCTAGTTTTCGCGTTTGCACCTGACACTCCCGTAATTTTTATTTTATTACACACACATAATGTGTCTGCTACTCCAGAGTATTCATAAAATTCACTTATTAATCACTGTGGCGCGTTTTCGTCTTCTTGGTAATATTTCACTATCACTAGTTTCAATATCAGTATCAGTTAAATATATACTTATTTTTTATTTTTCTGGATTACTTTGATTTTCTTGATTTACATTACTCTTATTCATTAAGGTGTTTATTTCACTGCATGTTTAGCATTTAGTAAGTCAGATGTTCAGGCTATATGTTTATTAGAATAAATGAACGAGTTTATTCGAATGACTACTAATAGTTTGGCCGTAACTTGTACCAAGCCCATCAAACGATATATGATAGTGATCTATGATACCAACATAAGTAATAAAGTGCCTCCAAATTCAACACACTAGAAATTTTAAATCAAATCTATTATTATATTCAACAGTAACTTTAGTCGCGTGACGAGTATAGCCCGTCATTGTGCTATATGGCATGAAAAATCAATGACGAGCTATACTCGTAATTTTACGGAAAAGGGTTAAAAAAGCTGCGTATTATTTTTAAACTAATTGAAGACAAAATTCAAAGCAGGCGATGTATATCAACACTCACTGTAGAGTTAATTTAAGAAGAAATAGAAGATATAAATTGAAACCTAGTTTGACATTTCCTCTTACGATAGAGATTGATTTTCAACTATCATTGGATGTGGAGGCTGATCGAAAAATATCCAGAGGTACGGGAATAGATTTCAGCAATTCCCTTTATGATCGTCATTTCGCCGCAACCATTGGAGTCGTGGGCATTAACAGTCTAAGACAGACTCGTAACCGTTACTAATGGAAGTCATTTCATTGCAGTTCCTTGAGGATGGACCAGGGAAACATTCAGTATAGAAATCGGAGAAGAGAGAAATATTTCTCATATCGCTTGGACGGAATGGATTCAGTCGAACTGGTCTGGTTTCTGTTTCAAATTCTCCCAGAAATTCAGTTAAAATTTTTTATTTAAAGGTCATGTTAGCTATTCCAGTTTTTCCTCAACCAAGTTTCGGTTGATTGCTAATATGATGCTATAATGGAATAAGTAGACTCAGCTAAAATAATATGGCATCAAATTAGTGATTGAAAAATTTTAAAAACTTTATATTTTTATTTGTTATTTCTCCATAAGTAATTTTCTATCAGCAAAACGTGAGAAAAATTTATTTCAGTCTCGCAAATAAATTACTGTAAATTATTAAAATATTTTTTCGGATTGAAATGAATAGCCTTGCGATAGACCACGTGATTAAATGTCGCATAAGCGTAGTAGATATAAATTATCAACTATATCTCTATTTCAGGAAATAATTTTTTTCAAAATTTGAAGTGCCGTACCTTGTATAAAGTAGCAACACATCAAAGATGTAACATAGTATGGTTTTCACGTTTAAACTATATTTGTTTTGAAGAGGTCAAATTGCACCTACTGCAAAATTAGATTATTAATCTATTTATAGTATGCACGTAGGGGTACAAGCACTACTAATATTATGGGGTAAAAAGTGATTTTTGTGATATCTGAAATAAAAAAAAATTTATACATTATAAAAAAATTTCATTTTCAACTAATTCAGAAAGATAATGAACTGACCAATTGATGGACAGTCTTTGTACTAATTAATAATACAATCTTTGTCTTTTCACAAGTTTTCAAAATATGTGACTAGTGATCAGCACAGTTTGAAGTTGTCATAGGCGTGACAATCGTCCCACTACAATTTTAAACCACAAATAGACTCGAACACAACTCTTGAGAAAACGCTGTTAACCTTTAACTGAGGGGTTGCCATATATCAATCCGCTAAGAATGGAATTCCGGTCACTACTATTTTATTTGCAGCTGATCTAATGAATTGACCTTATAGCTTCTCGTTTCGTGACACGCACTTTTTCAACCGATTTCAGTGCATGCTTTCGTAAATATTGCATCTATTTCTTTGCTCGACTTCTTTGAGACCACAATTCCCTTTTAGATTTCCAGTATTGCACAAGGCTTAGTAGATGGCTCTACAACTTGGTCCTCGAAATGTAATCAAACTTAATGATACCCTGATGAATCAGAGCTCCAGAAACTTTTAAATGAAGCAGAAAATGGTTTTAGTGATGAGGATAACAATACAGAATACTTCTTTCATTGGAAGTTCGCATTCGACTGTTTCTAATATGTATGTTTAAACATGCCGGCGTCCTGGCTTAGGGTTAACGTGTCTTCCCCGTGATCTGGGCATCCCGGGTTCAGGCATGGTTGTTATTCTGCGTTCTATGTGAATGCGTCTCCCTGTAAAAAGGGGTTGCGCAAGCGAATGGAAAGCATGAAGTAGCTGAGTCGTACTCTTGGCCTTAGTTGGTGCTACTGTGAAACAAGGGACGCTCATTTAAGCGTAAAATCGCTTACAGTGATCATCGGGCTTGCCAATGACAAGTGCCATTGGAAACAACAACAACATGTTCAAATATAATTAATTTTTCTAGTGATAATGTACTTTGAAAAAATTCTAAACTATATTAATACACCGAGATAAATATATACGAAATTTATCAGCTGATTTTTATACTTAACCTGTTTGTTTAAAATACCTTGGTAAGCCGTGCCACGAATGTTCGCAAGTTTCTGGGTAGAAATGATGTCATTAAATAAGATATTTTTATTTTTTATTTTTCAAACAATTGTTGAATTTTTCATTATGTTGTTTACTACATACCTTTGTATATTGGGAAAATAAATATTATTTTAAAAATAAAAAGTAATATGTTTTTTCAAAAATATTATTTGTTGTAATTTGAGAAGAAAATATATGTTCCAACGCATTCACTTTTTTCTTTGAAAATATAGTGTGAAAAATTTCTAAAACGTATCTATATATCAAGAAAAATACCTTCAGAATATATTGACTGATTTTCATACTAATGTTTTCATCAGAAAATTTAATTTAAGTGTAAAGAAAACGTGGTCTCGTCGACCGCACTTTCCCAGTTAAGTCTTAAATTTTCACTTCCGCAGTTAATACTGATTGTATCTTCGGCCTCAAATTCTTAAACTAGCTTATTTTCCTCGTGAGATGCTATTAAATGTGATTATTTTTAAATATACATAAAATGAAATTCAGTAATGATTTTTCTGCTCCAAATTAAAATATCCAAGTTGTGCACATATTGTCAGCTCAAAAGTTCCGTACGTTTAATAGGAGTGCTTCGTAATTCATGGAAATCGTCAGTCATTATTAAGAGACAGAAGCACTCGTCTTGAGATGGAAATGGAGTAAAGACATTTTTTACTATATTTCCCGAAAATCATTCGGCCTAAACAGTATTTTAACTTTCAGATGATCATCGTAAAATCTGCAATCTCATATACGCCTAAGCAAAATAAATGTAGAGATTTAATTAGCGGCCATTACTATTCCATATTTAGTTTCATTTTGTTATAATAGATGGCACCACGGATACCGATGAATATCGCTGATCTAAAGTCTAAGACGCGTGACGTCAAGCTCGAGAGAAGCGAACTACACCTTCGCTCGGCAGACGGAGACAGAGAGGGTCATTTTGCTCCGATCATGCATTTTTAATACGCAACGTAGTTTCGCCATGAAACACGTAATTAGGCTTCATTCTTGGTGGCATCTATAGGTGATACTTTTTTCTCTATTGTAAATAGCCTGTCCTGTCATAATTGCTAATGTCTTTTCCTTATTCTTTACTGTAAATAAATTTCTTTCTTATTCAAAAGCTTCTTTTCCTTCAATCAGTGACCCTAGACAATGATCTAAATGTGGTTGAATGGGCATTCTGTCCCATCCAATTCCTACATAAATATTACCAAGTTGATGCAATGTTCAAGAATGCATTTATTTTACTTACGTTATAAATATAATTTAGTAATTGAACAAGTGCTTTTAACAAGTAGTTAAACATAACGAAATGTAATTGCAACTTATACCTTGATTATCATCAAATCGATTAATCAAATGTCGCTTTTTTTGTTGAAATAATGAATTAAAACTTTTCTTGTGTAATCTTAATTTATAAACAAAAATTTAGAAAGAAAACTGATTCCAACTTTTTAAAAACAAATTACTAATGAATTTTCCGTCTTAATTTAAAAATTCGTTTTTCCTCTTAATTTAAAATGTTCATTTTCCGACGTGCGAATTTAAAAATATGCAGAAAGATAGCTCTAATTTGAATCCTTTTGAAATAGTTTTGATCCTATAAATAAGAATTCTACAAAAATTCTCCTGGCATTGTAAACTTAAGCGTGCAACAGTGTCGATTTTTAAAACAGAAGCGATGAATAAATATTTAAAAAAGCTCTAATCCAAAATCTTCCTGATAATTAAACTTCAAATCTGAATATTTTCAGCGATTTCATACTGTAGGTGCAAATTAAATGGAAATTATTTCTCATCAAAAGACATTTCACAGCCGTCACGAATATCAATAGCTTCACTCAGTGAATAAAAGAATTTAATTTAATGTTTCTATTGATACTTATTTTGTGTTTCAAATGAAGCAATGAATAAAATACCTTGAAAATAATTTAGATGATTACAATTACAGAAATTATTAAAAATAAAACCAATTTTCATTTAAGGTAGTGTCAATATAAGAGTATCCACTTAATATTGGCATTTTAATCACATTGCCATAGCTTCTTCAGATTAGATTTCACTTGTAATGCAAAAGAGCGTAATCTTAAGGCTTGCTTTTCAAACATTATTTGATGCCTTTAATTCGCTGTTATAGCTTTTTTTTGTCTTCTCACATCTCTAATTTATGAGAACTGTTAATGCTTATAACTGTTTTGATTTAAATGATTCAATCCAGGCGACTTTTTGTGACAAACCAAAAGCAACTTTTAGTGTAAAAAAACTATTTATCTTTGGGCCGCGGTTGCTGGTGGTGAGATTTCGGCTTCGGAACCGGAGAGTTTTAGGTTCGATACTCGATTTCACCGAAGAGCCGTCGTGCAAGAGGGAGGGTCTCTTGCACGTTAAATCCATCGGGGCCAAACGTCCTCCTGCTGGCGTGGTGTGAAGAGGGGTGTGCCAACTAAGGCGTCATCTGACCTGGGTTCAAAACGACGAGGTCCGTCCCAAAATAGCCAAAGTGTTGCTTCAAAACGGGACGTTAATATAACTAAACTAAATTATGTTTATCTTCTAAACCATTTTATTAAAGTAAGTAAATTGTTACCAAACTGGTTTCCTATTTCAGAATATAATAACGTATTTTACCACTTTTTAAAAAATAGCGTAGGTCCTCGATGGCCTGGTGGTAAGGTTTCGGCTTCGGAGAAGAAGGGTTTGAAGAGCAATCCCCGATTTTATCGAAAAAACGTCGTGTGAGGGGGTTTACTGCACTTTAAATCAGTCAGAGCCAAGAGCCACCCGCTGGTGTGGCATGGAATCTTAGAAAGAGGGTACCAGATTAGGTACCCTGAAGTTCATAATTACATTCACTTAAGGTACCCTGAAGTTCATAATTACGAGGTGCTTTCCGAAATAGCCCAAATGTTGCTTTAAATTGGGACATTGCTTTGCTGACCGGTGAAGAGTAAACTCATCATTGCCCTTGCATTATCTATTTTCAATTTATGACACCCAGGGCGATATAGAATATTGCGAAAACTAAGCGTATCTTGCTTAGTCGTGTCCGCTTTGTTAAAAAAAAATGACTTTTCCTGGTATTTAGGTTTTTTAAATCACAATTTTAGTATAATTCCGAAAATTCGACCATGCCGGGACGTATCGGCGAAGAAACTTTCAGTGTAATGATAAATGATGGTATATCATCTAGTTAAAATATACGAGATTCCAAAAAATGACGAGCTGGTTGTCTTTTTAAACAATTTATTTTTAACAGCAAACTTAACAAGATTTAACAACATACATATTTTAGATAAAAACATGTGAGCAATTAATCCGAGTAAAAATATAATTTCAAATTATATTCCGAGACAAGATATATTCGGTAAGCCATCCTAGAAGCTACCGTCAAGAAAACAAAACCATATTATCCACGCACCCACACACAACTGAACTCAAAATTTTGTACATGCATATACATACTTACGATATCACGTGGGTTTCGAGGTTAGCTCCGCCCACATATCATGTGATTGAATTCGTTTGCAACACAGTGAATTATACGTGGTTACTTTATCTGATTGTCCAAGTGATCATGAAATAAGTTGTAGTGTTTAGGAATGTGATGAATCTGACATTATACCACCAAAATTGCTAAAAAGAAATGTTACAGAATCTGATGGTGGAAGAGATTTTCAAGATTGGAATGAAAAAGACGGCGTAAAAACAAATCCAACTAAAAAGTATCGAGTATGCTCTTCAAAAGGAAAGCGCAGCGAAACGAGATATATCTGCAAAACCTGCTGTATACCATTACACGCAGGTGATTGTCATACAGTTTATCATACAAAAAATATTATTAAAAGCTATTTAAAAATACGTCAAAAGTTTAATGCATTTCATTCAGTGTAAATGAAATTTATTGGAGTTTATTTAGAACGTTTTACACGCATATTCAATTACAAAATAATAGCCGGTGACATGACAGTTTCTGTGTAAAATTCCCAGTTAACAAAGTGTTAATATAACTAAACTAAGCTCACGAAACAAACTATGCATAAAGCAAAGCTTCAAAGGTGGAATTTCCTAGGTAATTACCCGGAAATCGGTGCATTCTTCCATTGGGGAAGTTTGTTGACGCATTAATTGTTTATTTCATAGCCTCTTTTATTTAGTTGCTTTGGTTTTTGATTCTCTATACATTTAGTTGAAAGCATCATCAAAGTTTTAGCAATGGTATATAAAGTAATTACCAAATGTTTAAAATAACATTTTCTCCAGGAAAAAAGGGGATGAAAAGATAATGTAAAAAAACTGAGAGAGTTTTTAAAAACTTTTCTTTATAGTTTTATAATAACCGAAAAGACTCAACATTATCCATAAAATTTTACATTTCGAAAATTTTACTGACTGTTTGAATTTTTTTTAAAATGGGGTATTAGATATAATTGAATCATTTTTGCTTATTTAATTTTATTAGTTGGTGGTTTTCCATTTAAAGATTTCTGTTACATTAGTCATTTTGAATGGAATAAATTAAAAAAAACAACCAAGAAATATATCACTTATACGCGCTCTTATCTTCTCCTATAATAAACACGCATTTTCTTGAAAATAAATAGCATTGTGAATGCATTTGCGCTATGAGAAGTAGCTGGAAAATTTTTTAAAGAATTCAACATCGTTAATAAATAGTTTGTTTATTGCTTACAAGATGAAGAAAAGCTGAACTCTCAATTTGACCTAATATTTGTAAATTTTTTTTTAAAAATCTTTCTTTTCAGCAAAGGTTTTTTTTAAATGAACAATATTCTTATCTTAAATTTAGTATTTTGTGATCTTGGTCCCTTTCTGATGTGCTAGAATTCTGAAAATTAGTAGCGAGTATTCTTGTTCGTAAAGCTCTTATTTTAGTATTATAAAAATTTAATATCAGAGAAAAAATAATTTAATTCGAAATATTGATTCAGTATACCAGATGCCTGAGAGTGAATTTGAAAAAAAAAGTTATTTTAAGATCCATAGATATAAGGAATCATGAACTGTAATCAGACTAAAAATAGAAAAAAAATAATCAAATTGAAAAATATTTGTTTTTTAGTTTTACTATAAAAATACATTTTTAAAAAGGGGATTTCATTGAATTTATTTTAAAATAATCCCTGATTATTTGTATTTTTATATACCACATCATCCATTTTCCAGCATTTGCTGTGTTCAGTTTTTTAAAATCATTGCTTAAGTATGATCATTAAGTTTTAATCTTTGAAAACGATTTTCACTAGAGATCTAAGCCGAATATTTGATAAACATCTGTGCATCATTTAGAAACCTGCTACGATATTCGAACTCCTTTATAAAGCCTTTCTCTCTGAATGCTCTGGACACTTTATGAACATTCTGGATATGGAATATTTGAGAGAAGGGAAACCATTTGTTCGGCAGTCATGTAATTACGTATAAACATGCTCCTATCAAAGCGGCGGCAGTTGACGATTCCGCGTTCGCAAGAAAATGCCTTATTTCCCCCACACATCGAAGAATAATGTATCAGCCTTTTTCTTCTATTATGCTAAAAAATAAGGCACATGTCGCAGCATACTAATGAGAAATTTCTTTTCACTGTCAACCTTCCCTCTCTCCCATTAATGTTCGCTTCTTCCAAAACTGTGTTTTCACCTAAATGCATTTACCTTTCCCCGGATTTATGAGTGGCATCGCGTCTTGTTTACGGCGAACAAAGATCCAGGATCGTTTATCTGCGCCATAAAGAGAAAGAAAGCGGCTGCAATAAACAGATGTACAAAATCTCATTTATTAACATATATTTTGTTTTTTATGGCGGTTGCGGGTACGTAAATTAACTTGCATCTTTCCTTGGAATGAGTCTGCTATTGTCTCCTGTGTTTTGTTTTCAGATAGTTTTGGAAGTCGGTACACCAGCGAGAAGATTCGCCCTTTTTTATTTCCCCCGTAGGTTTCTTTTTCTCAGAGCTGAATGAAGAAAACCCAAATTGTTGAATATTGCCAAATATTAGATTCAGCAAATTGAGGCTTACTCAGTGTACGCTTCATTTGCTGGATCTAAAATTTGGCAATATTCAGTAATTGGGTTTAACCCTTTGCACTCGAGGGCTCCGGAGCGGAGCCATTTAAAATTGGTCTTAGAACTCGAGGGCTTCACTACGGAGACAATGCAAATATTTTTCAGTTTTTAAATAAACACACCGTCAGCTTTAAAAACTGAAAATTATTTGCATTGTCTCCGTAGTGAAGCCCTCGAGTTCTAAGACCAATTTTAAATGGCTCCGCTCCGGAGCCCTCGAGTGCAAAGGGTTAAAACCTTAAAGAAATTTGCAATACAACCATTATCCATTTTAGGACCTCAGTAGCTTATGGCAAGGTCAGAACCGAAGTATTTCAGGTTCGAGATCCTATTCCACCAAAGAGTCGTAGTGTAAGCGGGTCTGATGCACGTTAAATAAATCAGGGCGAAAACCCTCTCGCCGATGTGGTGTGAAAGCTTGGAGAAATTAGGCTGGTTGCATACACAGCGCTTTTTTCTGATCGCTTATTTCACCGATGCCGACATAACAACAGTAGTGTATTGAGTTATACTAGAACTTGCACACTAGGCGCTCAAATAAAGATTCGATCAATCCACCTTTTATCGGACTCTGCGCAGACGCCCGCCGTCACTAGCGCTTTCGGATAATCAGTTGCAAGATCCCAAATACTTTTTTCACATTCATTGAATTAATCGAAATAAGTCAATTTACCCCCCCCCCCCTTTTCCTCTTCATTCGACGACAAGATAATAATTATAGAATTTGTACTCTATTCATTTCAAATTACCCTTAAGCAGTACATAGTTTAAATAACATGGTCAACGTAAATTTATTTGTTGATGAAATGATGCTGACTCTTACGACAGAGTCGGAATTTAAACGTCGTGTGTGTAAGCATTTGATCTCTGGGAGTAGTCTCGCCAAAATACTGACAGAAGAAAAAAAAGCTGTTTGTGCAACGAGCCTAAGTGTTGTCCTCATCATCTGGTGCGGTTGAGAATTACGAGGTCCTGCCCAAAGCACTGGTAGTGCTGTTTTGAAATAGGATCTTAATATAACTAAACTAAGCTAAGCATTACCCTTTTCAACTTTTGTATTCAAATATGTGCAAAACAAGAGACAGTTAACCTATTGGGGGATTCAGACATTTACAAATTTGATATTAAAAAGACTCTTTAAATTTCTTCCCCCTTTCTCTATGCATTTTTGCATTCACACATGCTTGATGTGATAGGCAGACTTCCTCAAGGCGGATTTGGAGAATTTGAAATTTAGTTCAGGACACATTTGAAGCTGGAACATTTGGCTCATTGCATTTTTATACCAGATAGAAATAAATCCCAAAACGTTTTTAACTATATTTGTGTGTTTATCCCAACTCTAGAAGAGGGATTTTCTGATAAGAGTGAGAAATTTCATATATAATGAAAAACTATTAAGAAATTATCATGTATTGTTAAAACGTAGAACCCATTTGATGTGCTATTTGATTGATAACCGTTTCAAGAGCATCATAGATTTCTGTGACTTGAAATATTCATAAAAATGCGACGAAATTATTTTTAATCATAATGAAGTTGATATTCGTTGAATAAGATCATATAACAAGTCTTCATGGAAAGAGAAATCGTTTCATTCTCAATAAAAATCTCAGGCAAAATTTATTTTCCTGATTATGAGAGGCTTAAACAAGATTTGGTGGTGTTTCTGAAGTTCATGAATTATGTTGCTTCTTTAATATTTCTTTTATTCTTAGAGATCTGACTTTTATAACACATAATGGAACATAATACAGTTTAAGATATCCACTTTTGGATGCGACTGGCCATTAATCAACATCCAAGTACCTATTTATATTGTCAAGAAGATTTAAATAAACTCTCCGTCAGCTTTAAGCTAACAAACAAATTTATTGAAGGAAAGCGGTGACTTACAACTTTAAAAGAACGAGTAGTTGCCCACGATTAGTAGGTATCAGTTTTCATACAAGAACAGAATATTCCAGAAACAATTGATATGCATAAAAAAGGAAAGTTCAGTTATAAGGAAACGATAACTAAGATTTGCTGTACAAGATATGGACAGTAATTCCTATAAGCACTCATTTTAATAGCCCAAATATTTTTAGTTGATACTGAATCTTACGTTACACAAATGCGATTGTTTCTAAATTTGTACCGCATCAAATATGTAATTAACCCTAACCTCAACTCTGCTGGAAAAAAAACTGGAGTCTTTCTCATCTTTGTTGAGATTTGGCCTCAGCTTTTTGGAGCGAAAGTTAGTTTTTAATGAATGAAAAATGAGCCCCTCAATGAACCGGAAAAAAAGAGTAGCCTACGTTCTATTCCTGACTCTAATCTATCTTTGTGCTAAATTTCATCCAGTTCCGTTCAGCCGTGATTCAGTAACAAATATTCACCCATCCAAACTTTCACATTTATAATATAAGTGTAGATTCACATGATTTGGTAGGCGGTTTAAAAATTTTTTTCTGAAAATGAGTTCACTGTCTTGTGTAGAATTATATAATTATAAGTTTAATATAAATCACAGTCAGAAGCCTTTTCTTTCTTTCTTTTTTTCCCAATGGAATTTGATGGCGTATTTCATTAAAAATAAAGAGTTCTTGCGGCAAACAAGTAGTGGGCGCTTTTCTTTCTTCAAAAAAAGGGGAAGAATATTTTTAATGGAAATTTTTTTCCTTCTGCATTCACAGTACTTTTTAATAAAATCCTATTCAACACGTGAACAATGAAATTTGCGTTTTTAATGTTCTGCTACCATATTAAAAAAATTACAAAGAGGAAATAGAATATACAAAAATGCATTGTATTGTACTTAATTTTTTAAATTCATAATATATAATTTTTATATCTAAGAAAATTTTTAATAACAAATGAATTAAAAGTTAGAAAAACTTAAGAAAAAATAATTCAGCTTTTTGTAACCACATCAATCAATCTAGTTCAAAGTCGGTTAGCGATAAATATATTTTGTAGTCTACATCTTGCCCTAAATTTAGTTTTGGAGAAAGGAGTTTTCATAAATAATACCCGCCCAGAGTAGAAGACATTCAATATGTTTGGAAATACTTGTCACGGTTTTGCTGGCTCGCCGAATTTTCTTTCAGGGAATCGATTTTTTTTTCTTTTTCTGTTCGATCTTTGAGATACAAAAAATTCGGATTTTTTTTGTTGTATATATTTACTTTATAATTTGCTTCTTCAAAAAAAGTTATTTCCAATTTAAAACTATTAATGTTTCTTATGTAAATTTATATTTTACACGTAATCTATATAAATAAAAATAAATGTTAAAAATGAACGGCGTATTGCGATTCTTGCGTGTTACGATAATAGTTGTCCTCAGTACTGTATTTTATATCTTGCAATAAATTTTCTATCACCTTAATGTTACTTTAATTCCAAAGTGGTATCTGATCATGATGTAATCGCTCATATCGAATAACAACTCTTACGTACAATAACCTCTGAGAAAAAAATACATGGAGCCTATGATATTCAATGCATTTAATAGAAAATCTTCTGGAAAAAACATTATACGACACTTTCTTGACCATTTTCTACTTGGCATAGTGGCTTTTTTATGACCTCACTGTCCAAGTAAAGACGAGTCAGTTACAGCTACTTTCTTTGATGGGGAGACGGATGGTTAGAGTTGGAAGTCTTAATGGCCATCACAATTTTTTTAAAAATCCGATTCTTCGTTCTCCTTATAACATAACAAGACTTTATCTAACAGTTCCGACAAAAGGAATCAACATGAAATTTCTTCGGCTTTTTTCTTCTTCTTCTTCTTTTCTGTAGATTCGAAATGAACTTCATTGTTAACTGAAATAATGCGAACTTTGTCTTTCCCCTTGTGTTAATTGCTTTATCTGTTTAGTTAGTATCGATGAATGAGATAATTAGACAAAAGCCCCTAATATTTTGTTGGCGTGCCTTTTTTCGAGTGAAGGAGATTATTTTCCATATCTCGAATTCACATTTTAGCTGTAAAAATATATTTAATTGGTGAAAAGTAAATTTGTAGACACCCTATATTATAGAAGAAATAAACTTGAAATATTGATTTTAGATTAAATTCTTTTCTTTAACACATTATAATTATTGTATCTCAAACTGCCTGTGGCAAGCAATTAACTTTTCCGATATGTAAGATTCAAGAAGCTAATGGCAAAGATTTGTCTATTATTCTTTAATTTTTCTTTAAGAGGTTGGACGGACTGTCTTTCAATTTGGAATATGTATGTATAATAACTGAGTTCTTTCAATAAATAAAGACAGAACTCCCATTTCAAAGTGAAGATTTGATTGAGATTATTGAATGAAAAAAAATATTTAGGCTCACTTTATTTCATAGAGTTGATAATGATTTGCAATTTCCATTAGTGGTTTTGTTTGGTATGCACAATACTTGCATACACGTAAGATTCCCAAGCATACATGCATTTGGGAAGATCTAGATGATTTTATGGGAAGAAGAAAAATCATTTCGTATTTTTCTGCTGTGATTTTGTTCTTAATAATCACCCCAATTTAACCGGAGACCATGCGGGAAACTTGATAGACCTTCCGATGAGCAACTACCTATAATGATGGAGCAAGTTAGAATAAGTATTAGATAATTAGCTGGTACCCGGCTCGTTGCTGCCACTGAAAGTGTTATATTAAATGCGATGAATCAATAATTCGGCAATATTTTATCGAAAGAGGATGAACGGTACGACAGAGCATAAAATACGAACAAACAAATACTAATTTTTATATATTAGATTTGGGTATTCTTTTAAAATTGTAACACTTGGTGTTCTTTCAGAAGAGAAGTAACTATTCATTCTATCTTGTGACTCGCTTCAGATTCGTTCGGAATGCTCAAATTTAATTTTAGAAAATGTGATTAAAATATTTTGTTTTAAAATTTATTAAACATAGAAAATATATTTATGCCATAAAATCGTTAATGTAATTGAAAAGAAAATTTTTGAGAATTAAGATGACGCAACATTATTTGTACTACAGTATTTTTGGAAGTTACTGCGAAAAACGAAAAAATTTAATTAAATTTAAAGTCCCCAGTATTGGTCTCCCCAAAACTTTCTCGGGTCATCTATACTTATAATAAAGCTCAATGTGTGTGTGTGTGTGTGTGTGTGTGTGCGTGTGTGTGTGTGTGTTGGCGCTCTACATGCCAGACCGTTAGACCTACAGCTACCAAATTTGGTACATGTATACCTTGGAGGTTGGGAATGTGCACCTTGGAGCCCTTTTTTCGAATTTTTAATTAGAATTTGAATTAATTAAAATTTAAGCGAACTTTTGACGTTTTTCCGCTATAACTTCCGAAAATATTATTGCACAAGCATGATTTTTATATCAATTTAAAGATCAAAAAATTAGCTTTCTAACGGTATCAGTGTTTTTAATTTATAACGTAAGCTTCTATTTTTAACGAATTTTAAAGAAATATTTTAACCATGTTTTTATCACGTGACTGGATAAAATAAAAGAAAACAATGACGGAAGTTCAAATAAAAAAAAAAACTGTGATCGTAAATCAAGTCTAAAGAAAAGCAACTTTTAGCACGTGACTGGATAAAATAAAATAAATATAAAATGTGATATTTTCTTTAAAAAATAAATGCAAAACAAAGGTTTCTACAATCGTTTGCAATATCTAAATCATTAACTCAATAAATCTTCTTTATTTACGGTAAACCTGATTGAATTTAGACAGGATGTGCATTGAAATCCCGACTTAATGGCATATTTATGTAATCGTTTGCAATATCTGGATCATTAATTTAATACTTTTTTTCCCTTTCTCGCTTTCTTTAAAAAAACATATTTAATATTTTGGCAACATCATCGAAATTTTTTTTAATATTTTGGAAGCATAACCGATGGTTCAAACTGACTGATTTATAAAATTAAAGAATATTATTATGAAAAGGTGTACTTTTAGAACTTTCCGTCCATCATCTTAAAGAAAATATTTATTTCAGGCCAATTCATGCCCGGAATTACTTCAAGGCTAATGAATATGTGATTTAATTGAAAATTTTAGAACGAATTACTCATGGCGCACCACCTGGTCGCCAAAGGCGGCTAGTCTGTAATAAAGCTGTTACCTCTGAGAATGACCTTTGTGTTCAATAGCTATACAGTATTAACCTTTTACTTGGATTTAGCCTTTCTGCTGAGTCTATTGTGTCTGCTGGGCTAGTTGTATGGAGAAGAATCCTTGGTAAATAGATGTGATTGAGATTCGAAATTTTTTATTTAATTTTAGATAATTGTACTATCCATACAATATCATACATGTAAGCAATAAGCTAACCAAATTTCCCCACTATCGGATGAACGGTTTAGGAAGGCATAAGAGACACACAGACAAACGTTCATTTTTATTTACATAGATTAAAATTAATTTTGTTATCACTGAGAATAAAATAAATCGAAACTTGGGCCTCTGTCATCCTACGTCAGGCACGCAATCTAGCTGAACAAACACATCCATTCAGAAGTTTCGGGAGAGAAACATATTTTATTTAAGAATAAACTTCGGCATATATCCCTGGCGTGGAATATGTCTTGTATATTTCACTTCTGATAGAGTTTTTAAAGTAAAACTGGGGTGGGATTGGGGAGAACTCGGAAGAAATATCCCGATACGTTTCTTTCTGGGCGCGATCGTTTATTTTTTTTTAAAAAGCGAGTTGCCGAGATAAGGAAGGGAGGGAGGGAAAGTTAGATGGATTTAAAAGAAAAATTTCGATTCTTTTAAACACTTCTCGACATAAAATAAAGCGCCATTATTTATGGCAATGGGATCGATTTATCATTCCTGTTATTTTCCGATACATTTAGCTTAAAACTCTCTAGTCAGCTTCTGAAATGTTTTCTCTATTTGTCTTTATTCTTTTTAGAATAAATGAATAATTTTTCTTTAAAAACGGCATCTTACATCCAAAATTCATTTTATTTAGTGAAGTACTTTTCATTAAAATCGTCGCCTTGTTGCAATGGCGGTTGAAAGTTGCGCAGATAAAGGATGGCGGGTTCGATTCCCACAAAGATTCTTCATGCATTTGATTTTTAAAACTAGACATTAAAGCCGAAATAATCAGCTAGAGCATTTTCTCCTTATAACATTCGTATTTTGAAACAAGATGTTGCACTTCGTGCATCGTAGTGTGTGTTTCAAATGACATTTTATAGATCAATTGGATCCAAAATATGAAATAGATTTGGGAAGACACCACATTTTAAATTTCCTTTCTTTGAGTAAAGGTCTTTAGGTATTATCGCTTTCACATTTGTTCGAATATGTACGTTTAAAAATGAGTAATCTGACATTGAACTCGTGTAAGAAATATTCGTATCGAAATCATTTTTGGAAAAGAAAAAAAAAAAAAAGCCGCAATTATCTCTTCTTTTAAGTATTGAAATATTCAATATTTACTCTTTGTATACGAATTTTATACAGTGAATATAGATGAATATCCCAGGCTTGCAAGTCTGTAAAAAGAAAACAAAACACATTACAGCCGCGTAGTTCATTTGAAATCAAAATAGCAGATGAAATTTTAAATTCAGTGGAATTATAAGTGTTTAGTGTGACCATCTACGGTAATATGAAAGATGTCTGGAGTGAAATTTTGAAAAGAGGTTGATATACGTGTATGGTTTATTATAAGCCTTTAACGAAATACTGTCTTTTTTCCTTTGCAAAAGACATGGATAAACCTTCTGGAAATGTGGAGCCAAATTTCTGAAAGCCGTATTGGAATTTTAAGTTTGACTCGGGTCGAATCCATTTATATTCTGATCTCTTGGCCTAGACATGGAAAAAAATCAGTTACCTGTATTTACTAGACAAAGGGGTGTAGAAACAATTAATAGCATGTCGTCTTTGGCTCTGAAAATATACATTGATAGTAAGGTAGATGATGGCGTTTTTGTTAGCACGTTCCCTGCCACGACTCTCGCCTGGTATCAGGACCATCTATCTAATGAGATGACCCCTTCTTTGCAATCTTTTAACTGTAGTAGTGAAGGTGTCATCTCGTAACATAGATGGTTTGGTCCAGGAAAAGAACGCAATCTACGAGTTATCTCGTGACTGGCAGTCAATGCGTAAATGGCTTTGACATTGAAACTCCTGAAGGAGCTATTGATATTTTGGTTAGAAATACTGACAGCTGTTCTGTACTAAGGTCCGAGCTTATTGAAGTCTAAAGGGGACTTCAATGTATCGACCTGTCCTCTGAAATTGTCTTCGGGGACATTTGAATTTTGACAAAGAGTCCTGCCTCTATACAGTACCTTTCTCACTAGACGAAAGCAGGGTACAAGATTAGCATGAATATCTTAGATCTCATTACGAGGTTCTCAGTGAAGCACTCCATACACTTCCAGAGGGTCTCCTCACATGCTGGTTTAAATGGTAATGAGATAGCGGTTTACTTATCTAAGACATATTTCAGTCTCATCTGACATATTTCATGGTACTGCAACACTATTTTGAAATCGCCTCCATCATAAAGTTGGAGTCGAGTGCTCTTCGGAGAGTTCCACCTGCTCACCCTCGGTACTTTGGTCCCGGTTGGGGTCACCATCTGGATATCTCTAGAAATCACCAAACGGCTCTCTCTCGTTTTTTGAGTAGGCACACCCAATCCCTCACCATTCAACACGGTCGAAGAATCTTTGCAGAATGTCCTTGGTGCAAGGCAGATCAAGCCTCCCCAAATCCTATTCTTAAAATGTTTACATTTTGCATCTTTTTGAGATTTTAAGAGATCCGCTATTGTTTTTGGACTTTTTTTTAGAGATCTTTGGTTATATAACGCAGCTGTACCATCTGGAATAAAAAAAGCAACAACATTTATGGTAATATTTGATTTCTTTTCCTGGGGCTACATTAAATAGCAATTGTTTGTTCCTCCTCTACCAACCTTCGAGGATAAACGTAAGTCATACGTACCTACATACTTTCTAAATATCATATTAAAGCAGGAAAGAGTATAAGATGAGTTATCGCATCACCCTGAATTGCCTCATATGTTTTAATCGGTTCATTAATAAGTTAGATTTAAATTTTTAGCTGTTATTTCAGCTAATACAGCTGTTATTAGTACTTCATAGCTATTAATTTATTATCACCCTACACAATCATCACCAATTCTATTTTCAGGTTTTGATAAATAAATACACTTTAAACCTTCTTGAATATATATATGGAAAATATTATTTCAACGACACAACAGTTGGTATTCCTATAAAATAATGGTAATACCGAGAAAAATTTTGGGTATTTTTTAATTCCAAAATTGTAGATTTCTGTCAATGTTATAATAACATATATATAAAGGTAGGTGTATTTGTTAGTCTATTTATACATGCGTGAAAACGATAATTCAAAAACGCAAATAGTTAATCAGATGAAATCGTTTTCTGATTTTACTACCAGAATTGTTGATTTGCATTCATAAGCCAAATGGGTCTGTCCATAGTGCTGTCTTTTCAGATGTATGTGACTCATAACGCAACGTGATATGAGTCACATAATCTGAAAAGACGATACTTCGTATGCTGGCAATATTTCGTCAATATAAGAAATCTTTGACGATATTTCGTATGTTGCCTTATCAAACACTAGTGCCGAATCTTGCAGTCAGCTTGATGTAACGCATGCATGCTGGGTTTTCTTTATCATACTGTGGAGCACTCAATGCGTCATGAGAATAAGAATAAGTCGAAATTAAAAACCATTACTCGTATTTATCCAGGCGGTTGTAAGGAAAGCTCTCAACTTTCCTTTTTTGTTTTTCCCTTAATAATCTTCTTGCTGTCTGAATAACGCAGCGTATTTTATCGAAAGCGACTTCACGTTGGATGTTTTTCTAATTTGATTTCTTTCCCGCTTCCTTCCTTGCAGGAATCGGATTTCCTCTATCATTAGAGCACAGGGGAATAAAATTGCGAGCGAGCATCGTGGAAAAGATATTAATTTTTTGTGTATTGTGAAATGTATTTTTTGGGGTGATTCAAAGGATGTCGCTTTTATTATTCTGCCATTTTAGCTGTTACAATTTATTTAACACTAGTGGTACCCAGCGCGTTACTGAAGCAAAAAAAAAAAAAAAAAAAAAAAAAAATGAAATCAATCAATAGTTTGGTAATGTTTTATCGAAAGAGGATGATCGATACGGCAGCATATAAAAGGTGGAATCAAATATTCATTTTTATGCATTCCACTTATGTATTCTTTTAGAATCGTAAAGCTTGGTGTTCTTTCAGAATGGTGATAAAAGAAACTACTTATTGTGTCTCGTGATTCGTTTAGCATTCGTCCGGAATTCACAAATATAATTTTAGAAAAGGTGATTAAAATGTTTTCTTTTAAAAATTCATTAAACATGGAAAATATATTTATACCATGATATCGTTAATACAATAGAAACGATAATTTTTTGAAAATTAAGAGGGTGCAAAATTATTTTTATTACAATATTTTTGGTGGTTGCTGCGAAAGACGCTAAAATTCAATTAAAATTTAAAAACCATGCGTTGGTCTTCCCAAAACTTTCTCGCATAATCTGTAATCAAGTTGTTACCTCTGAGAATGACTTGCATGACTTTGCGTACTATAGCTCTAGAGTATTACCCTTTAATAGCCCCGTAATACAGAATCTATTGTCCTTTAGACAACTTATTTGAAGATTCAATTGAGATTCGAGTTTTTTTTAAAAAATTTTAGATAACTGTTCTATGTCTATATCCCTCCCGCAGGTGTAAGCAATAAGCTGACCCAGTTTCATCGCCATCGGATGAACGGTTAATTTAAGAATTATAAAACTTGGTGTTCTTTCAGAATGATAATGGAAGGAACTATTTATTATATCTCGGGAGTCGTTTAATAATTGAAAATATATATCATATAATCGTTAATGTAACTGAAAAGATAATTTTTTGAAAATTAAGATGGTGCAAAATGATTTGTACTATAATATTTTTGGAAGTTACTACGAAAAACGCTAAAATTTAATTACCTTTTTAAACCCACAGGATTGGTTTCCCGAAAACTTTCTCGCTTAATCTATAATAAAGTTGTTACCTCTGAAATTGTCTTGCATGGCATTTGCGTACAATAATTATGCAATATAACTTCTATACTCGATACAATATATACAGTAATAACCTTTAACTTTTATTTAGCTTTTCTACTAAATCTATTTTGTCTCTTCGGCGAGTTATTTAGAGGTTAATCCTCGGACAATAGATGCGATTGAGATCCGTTTTTTTATATTAGATAATTGTATTATGCCTATAATCATCCCGTGGGTGTAAGCAATAAGCTGACCCAGTTTCATCGTCATCGGACGAACGGTTTAGGAAGGCATAAGAGACATGCAGACAAACATTCATTTTTATTTATATAGATTAATAAATAAGATATGGAAAATTTATTTAATTTTATTTTTCCTACTTATATTTCCGTAAAATTGTTACAATGTAGCAGGGCCCCTCTTATGTTAAAGTTAGAATGAGTCGTGCCTGTGATGAAACGACAAATAAGTGAAAAAGTGCGAATGGTGTTTATTTTCCATACTTCATACAGGTATGGTATGGTATAGTGTGTTTAATTGGCACAAGGTCCATCTTTGGACAAGCTGCGCCATCCACAAGGATATTTAAATAATTCCTTTATAAAATGTGTAAAAGAAAGAAGGGTGTATTGTAAAAAATGTCAAAAGTTGAGAAGATCTATGTTTTAAAATGATTTGGCACAAGAATAAAAATAAACCAAATGTTAAATGCTATGAAAAAAACAAAACAACCAGTAGTTCTTAAAAAGTCAAAAAGTTTTGAGTGAGGTTTCTCACTCACTAGGTCTTCGTAAATTTAAAATCATACAGGTGCATTGTTGAAGATAAAATTTTAAACTCAATGAAGTAATTTCGTCGTTACTTCACCAATCAAAATGAAACGCTTGATCCAGAATTTTAATTGATTGGGGTCTCGTGTTCGAAGTCCGCAACGGAACTCATTATCGCGGGCGGAAGCTCTCGCCGCAGAATTGGGCGCGTAAGAATTTCCGGTCGATCGGATTTACTTCCGGCGCCCGGGAACGAGCCCCGCTATGGATGAAAAACAGCCGCCGCTGAAATTCGCAAAAACATTCGGGTAGAACGATTTTGAAAGGAACATTTGTTAATAGTGTCTACCGACATTTTTTAAAAAATTGCATACAAAATCTGAAATTTAAGTACGCGGTGCGTATCCAAACGGCAAAATAAAATGAATAAAAATTAAACAAGAGTAATAATTATAAAAGAAAGATAAATAGTCGATTTGTTGCCTACGCAATTTCAGGCTACAACAATTTGTTCCCTTCAAATTTTGAGGTTCCAAAAACCTCAAGCGAAAACAATATAAAGTTCTTACACGATAAAAATTTGTTGCCTAAGCGTTTTAAGATTTCAAAAATCTCAAACCCCAAAAAGCAATACCGATAAAAGCAGGTCAACCTTTTAAAAACGCATCTGCTTTTAACCCCTTGCACACCATGTAACCACTAGTGGATACAGGCTATGTATAGGGCAAAATCCCATTGTAACCTCATGTCGATACATGGCTTCTTTAGGTGTACAATCAGAGTAACCAGTACAGGAAACATCATAAGGTAGATTTTCTTTTATTGGGATTGTATAAAAGCAGTTTAGATTCAGTTTGACTGCAGTTAACAGAAGGGTGGAAACAGGAAGGGGGGTTGCAAAATGTTTGTGTTACAAAAATTTGAAAAAATAGGAGAATTAAAATTACAAATCTTTTTGAAAATTCTCGAAATGTTCCTTGGAACAAAAGCATTACATGAGTGTAATGCTTTTGTGAGTGTAATGCTAATGAGTGTAATGCTAATGCATTACATGAGTGTAAAGCATTACATGCATTACGTGAGTGTTTTGTCATTTTAGTTTTTTTTTCAACATTGTAACGTCAGTATCCCCAGAAATCTAGGATTTGCGCGTGCGCTAGAAAACGCCGTCTGGTACGCAAGGGGTTAAAGAAACCTGCATAATACTAATGCAATACTGGCAAAAGCAGGTAATATATATATATATATATATATGCGATTTAAAGATGTTGATAAGTATTGACGTTTATGTTTTGCTCATTGCCATTGCGATTTAGGAATTATTTGTTGCCTTCGGTGATTCAAAACCTTCTAACGAAAACAAGATCAGGTTTGTATAATTAATTAAAAATACTTAAAAATATAAATAAGTAAAAATAATGAATCAATTAATTTATAAAGAAATACAAAAATATAACATATATTAATAAAGGAAAATTAATGAGTAAATAAATAAAATTGCGACATTTTTTTGCTACTAACTATTTCTGTACTTTTGTGTGCTTAACCCCTAGCGTACCAGACGGCGTTCTCTAGCGCACGCGCAAATCCCAGATTTCTGGGGATACTGACCTTGACGTTACGACGCTGCTGGGTGTGCTACAATGTTGAAAAAAAAGCTAAAATGACAATACACTAATGTAATGCATGTAAAAAAAGCTTTTGTTCCAAAAAACATTTCGAGAAATTTCACATAGATTTGTAATTTTGATTTTCCTACTTTTTCAAATTTTTGTGACACAGACATTTTGCAACCCCCCACCCCCTCCTTCTGTTTCCACCCTTCAGTTAACTGCAGACAAAAGGAATTCAAAATGTTTTTATACAATCCCAATAAAAGAAAATCTACCTTATGATGTTTCCTGTGCTGGTTACTCTGGTTGTACACCTATAGAAGCCATGTATCCACTTGAGGTTACAATGGGATTTTGCCCTATACATAGCATGTATCCACTAGTGGTTACATGGTGTACAAGGGTTTAATATTTCTTTTCTTTTCACTTTCTTGCGTAAGAAAAAAGTTTTTTCTCTCTTTTTTTATTTTTCTATCTCGAAAGTTTTAGAAATCTTCAAGGGAGGGCCAAAGAAATCTCTATCTCTCTCTTTTTAAAAAAAATGAATCATGAAATGGAATTCGTATCTTTTTCATCAAATCTGCGAATTTTTAGACGATATGTGTCTTTGGAAAGTCCATCATTTCGTCTATTCATGCGAGCTGGTCAACTCAAAATAGTACTAGCCAGAAAGATCAAATCCCGATAGATTTATGGATTTCATTCAGATAGATTAGAGCTGCGGATCTTTATTCAATATCTCGCACCCAATCCATCTGAGGATTGATTATCTGTCCATCTGTTGTGAACGTCAAACTATTCGCACAGATGAAATACAATATCTGACCTTGTCACCAAAATTGCAGCTTTATATCAGATTTTGAATCCGATAGGTGGGAAGAGAACACCCGAATTCCATTATCGGTTTCCTATCCTGTTATAATATTTTCGTTTTCGGAGATTGCTTCCAACCATCTTCGGCTTAACTACGACATTTCGATGGAGCGTTGCATTTTAAAACTGGCTGGTACCCAGCTCGTTGCTGCCATCGAAAAAATCATATTAAGGGAAACCCATCAATAATTTGTCAAAGTTTTATCGAAATAGGAGGAATAGTATGATAGGGTATAAAATACGAACAAACAACAATCCATTTTTTTAAAATATTAGATTCGTGTATTCTTTTGGAATGTTAATGAAAAAAGCTATTTATTGCATCACGTGATTTGTTAAATACTCGTTCAAAATTCTCAACTTTAATTTTAAAAAATGGGATTAAAATATGTTCTTTCTAAATTGATTAAACATAGAAAACATATTTATACCATGATATCATTAATATAGTTTTTTTGAAAATTAAGACAGTGCAACATTATTTCTACTAGAATATTTTTGTTAGTTACTGCGAAAAACGAAGAAACTTAATTAAAATTTAAAACTCCCAGGATTGTTCGCCCCAAAATGTTTTCGCAAAATCTGATATGAAGTTGTTACCTCTTTGAATGACTTGTATGGCATTTTCTAGAAACGATAACCTAGAAAACGATAATGGAATCCAACATACTGCCGATAGTAATCAGGAGAATGCAGTAAAGTACCACCTTCGTGATTTCATCAGTTGTTTCGTCAGCTTTTGTGCATCAAATATATTATAAAACTAGCTGGTACCCGGGGCATTGCTGCCTCCGAAAAAATAATACTAAGTGCAATCAATCATTCATTTGGCAATGTTTTATCGAAACGAAATGAACGGTACGACGGCATATAAAATACGAATGAGCAAGTATGCATTTTTATGTATCGGATTTATGTATTCTCTTAGAAATGTAAAAATTGGTGCTCTTACAGAATTGTGATGCAAGAAACTATTTATTGCATCATGAGATTCGTTTCATATTCGTTCGGAACTCTCAAAGTTAATTTTAGAAAATGAGATTAAAATATTTTTAAAATTTATTAAACATAAAAAATATATTTGTACCATAAAATCGTCAATATGGTTGAAAAGATAATTTTTGAAAGCTAAGATGGTGCAAAATGATTTGTACTACAATATTTTTGGTGGTTATTGCGAAAAACGCTGAAATTTAGTTAAAATTTTAAACTTCCAGGGTTGGTCTCCCCCAAACTTCTCGCATAATCTGAAATAAAGTTGTTTCCTCTGAGAATGACTTGCATGACATTTGTATTACTATAGCCACAAAATATTCATCTTTCACTTGGATTGAGCATTTCTACAGAATATATTGTCTCCTTGTTTTTTGGAGATGAATCCTTGGTAAACAGATGCTGTTGTGATCCGAATTTTTACTGTTTATTTTAGATAATTGTACTATCCCTGTAACCATACCATAGTTGTAAACAATAAGCTGACCCATCCTGATGGTGCAAAATTATTTGTACTATAATATTTTTGGTAGTTACTACGAAAAATGCTAAAATTTAATTAAAATTTAAAACCCGCAGTATTAAAATCTCCCAAAACTTTCTCGCATAATCTGTAATAAAGTAGTTACCTCTGAGAACAGGTTGATATTTTGTAGTTCTTCGTACTACAGTTACAAAATATTAACCTCTAACTTGGATTTAGCATTTCTACAGAATTTTTAGTTTTCCTAGGTGAGCTATTTGGAGATGAATCCTTGGTAAATAGATGCGGTTGAAATTCGAATTTTTTTAAATTTTAGATAATTGCACTATCTCTATAACTATCCCGTAGGTGTAAGCAACAATTTGATCAAGTTTCATTACCATTGGATGAACGGTTTAGGAAGGCATGAGAGACATACAAACATTTGTTTTTATTTATATAGATTTGAATCAAGTGCGATTACCAGTAGATATGATAATCGGAAAAATGTGTGAAAAATTTTCACTTATGGGGGTCCCAACCACATTAGGAATATCATTCAGACTATATCTTTATCTTTCAGGTGCATTTTCAGCCGCTCATCAATTCGTTGGAATATTTTTATCTTTTTAGATGAAAAAAAAAATGTAGCTATAACATTTCGAATGATGATGAGAATTATAAAAATATTTCTGTTCATTTTTTCGATTTAGTTTTAAGGAAAGAGCTTCAGCTAATTCTTTGAAAGAGTATGAATTAATGTAATGCAATAAACTTTCAATTATCTGCAGTTATTAGACTTAAAATATTGTTAAAAATACTTTAATCACAATACTGATTTTTAAAAAAATACCACGCAAAATGTAAATTAATGTATTTTGAAGCTCAGAAATTTACCGTTTATTGTCATAATTGACAGGGTTTGTTGCAAAAAAGTGACTCCCATTATTCAAATTTGCAGTAAGCCGTAAAAAGAAGTCTGAAATTCTAAATTCCAATGAGTCAGATAGCTCCAACTCTTAAGAAACCCGAGAACAAAGATTGGCGCTACATATTCTTGGCACTAAGTGATTAAGGATATTTGCAACTCTAACCACATGCAACTCTAACATAATGCATGTAGCTCTAAATTCCTCCCAATTGGAGCTACATCCTTTTTGTAGCAAACATTTCAATCTATACTAATATTATAAATGTGAAGTTTGCATGGATGTTTGTTACTCTCTCACACCTGAACAGAACTGAATAAAATTTAACACAAAGATTTCAGTCAGGAGTAGAACATAGGCTACTTTTTATTCCGGTTCATTGAGTGTCGTTAATTTTTCATTAATTAAAAACTAACTATCGCGCCAAAAAGCTCAGGCCAAATCCCGCCAAAGATGAGTAAGAATCCGTTTTTTTCCCGCAACATAAATGAAATTAGGGTTAGGAGAATTTCAGACGATTCTATTTATTTTCTTTATGTCTGATGTATTTAAAATCAAATGTTGTCACTGAATCGATCTTTCAAATTCATTCTGAAGTACTTTTAAATAAAAAGAAAACATAATAAAGGAAATAAAAAAAAATCTAATCTGCATTGCGTTACCCCAACTGGCGTAGGAAAATTAGACATGTGCATCACGCCAACTGGCGTTGAAAGTTCGTGCGAGATCGTTGACAATTGTTTCCATTTAAATAAAAAGTTTAAATATGATGTATATAACACTGCTGCAGCTATCTCCATCTCGATCCATAAATAAAATGGGTTTGACCGGATTTGATTTGCTACTTTGTTTCATTTAGGGTATACAATGTAAATAAATTGTTTTTGCTTTAGTTGCGTGTTTTTGATATTAAATTGTATTCATGTTATATATTTTTCGTATTTGCTTATACTTTTAAATGTATCATTTTTAGGTTAGGTTTCATTTTTTATATGTCATTATTTGATAGTTTTTCGTACATATACATCAAAATTTCCAAGAGAACAGAGTCGTGGATAACAGCTATTTGTTCAAATAAAACTTAAGCATTTTTGCATGAATTTGTTCCCTTATTTCAATCGTTAAGATGATTACCAGAATTTATCCTGTCACCCAGTTTAACGAATTATCGAAAATTTAATGTCATATTTTAAAATACATTTAGTAATTTGAAGGAAAATCACGAAGCATGGACAAATTCAGACCCTTTAAAATATTGCAGCCTGCATTTACAAAAACACAAACACTTGAGTTTACGGATCGCTCCGATTCGTTGAAATGCTCCTTATTTGCGAATTAAAAGTCCCGAAAGAGCAACGCATTCAGACTACCGTTCAAGTAAAATTGTATCTGAAATAACTCGGTCTGCGCCATTTTTCTTGATGCGTATATAATAGAGAGCCATTTAATCCCGAACGGGCTTAATTGCGCAATTATTTCCGCAATTGTTTAGAAAGAGTCATCAAAACTCCGTTCTTATTCATGCTGTCTTCATCCCAAAGTCGCAAGGGGGGCTTTCAAGATTAATAATTTTCCCGTGTTCGGATCTCTCTACAGAATTTATTGAAAAACTTCGTTATGCAAGAGATTACAAGGGAAATACTTAATACGAATTTTGCTCTTTCATGCTTTTCTAAAAGTTATCTAACTTTTGTTTAATTATTATCGCTTCATTGACAAAAATATTTCATTATGGATGGTTCCGCAACTACGTCAAAATTAATTATATTCAACTCTACGAGCACTATCTATGTCATTTGTATTCTAATTTGTGATTCGCAACATTGCAAATCATGATTTCTCAATGGCAAGGTGCGAAAATGACAGCAACTTACTAAACTTGATATTTTAATAAATTTTCATATATGATGGTGCAACTATGGCGAGCTGTGCTCTTGTCAGGATGGGTAAAAAAATTTCTGGCGTAACAAGGAAAGTAAGTTTTAATCTGTCAATCAATCTAATAATTATCAATATTTTTAATGATTTCTGTAGATAGGCGTTCGTCGCTAAAAAGACTTCGGTATTAGAGCACCCTCTTCTCCAAACTGAATATTTTTTTTCAGTTTAGGGAAGAGGGTGTAATCCGAGGGCCCATATCTGGAGGATATTGTGATAGATTTCCTATCCTCAAACTAATCCGTCGCGTTCGTTTACTTGTATAGTGGGTGTGTACGGTTTGAGAAGAAATAAACACACAATAATCAGTCCTTTAGTCGAAGACACAACACAGAAGACGTTTATTTTTAGCCGAGACGAACACACAATAACGACAGTCGCTCACAAGTAGTAACAATATCCACAGTAGTGGCTGTAGTACTCGACGCTGCTTCCTCAACAGAATACAAGGCACACAGCACAGTTCAGCACTTGCTTGGCTCCTCCGCTTCTTGTCTTCTCCTCTGGAAAACTCGTTATCTAACGTCGTTTCCGACTACTCTGACAGAAAATTCAATCTGTCGTCCTTATATAGTTCCAGGAGGCATGGCTAGAAATGTCTCGACCAATCAGGGCGTACCTGGGCGTATCTCGGTTCCTAATGGACGAACCGAGTAAATTCTTAAAGTTTCAAGAATTATCCATTTCGCATTTATCTATTATTACTCAAAATACTAGTTTAATTTTTGATCACAGTGAAACCCCCTAATTGTGGTACCCTGTTGCCTAATAACCCCTGCACTCCCCCATAAATAGTCGAATCTGCTTGTAAGTGCTTGTTAAATCCTCCAACCCATGTTTTAACAGTTGTAAATGAAGGAACGTATTCCTTTAGTGTAACATCTACCTCAGTTTTAATATCCATTGGAGATAAGTCTTTTCTTTAAAAAAAATCATCGCTGCTTAAGCTTCAGTTTTCTCCATTCGTCTAAAAACAAAAGAAGGGAATTCTTAAAAAGCACGGTATAAACCCCCAAAAAAACAGATATTTTAAAAAAGGCAGAAATATTAAACAAAAAAGGCCCTTTGTAGCGTCTCAGTCAAAGTAATTCTTGGAGCGCCATCTCTAAGTGAGGTCGGAAACTTTTCTTCCAGACCTAAAAACAGTGTTTCCATAGGACATTTCCAGTAGCATACGCATTTCAGATAGTGTCCTAATCAGTTACAAAGGTAGCGACAATCTTCTTGTAAAATGTCATTCTGTAAATGACATTTTACCAGAAGATTGTAATATAGTTTCCATGAAAAAAAAGATTGTAATATACAAGAAGATTGTAATATAGTTTCCATGAAAAATGATTGTGACATACAAGAAGATTGTAATATAGTTTCCATGAAAAATGATTGTGACATACAAGAAGATTGTAAT
>JAPMOQ010031023.1:562899-576796 GCA_026543055.1 Argiope trifasciata
ATGAACTATCAATAAACTACATACCATTAAACCTCATATACAACTATGATCTTCAGTACCGAATCGAAAAGCAGACACAGAATTAACCCGTTTACGTATTGGGCACACTAGATTCGCCCGTCTCCACCTGTTGCTTGGTGAACAACCACCTTTATGTTCTCAGTGTGATTCTCAAATGTCTGTCCAATATGTATTGCCAGAATTGCAGACTCCATTACCTTTCGTACGTGGCAAGACACCACATGCTCAAATTTTTGCATTTTTGAAATCAATAGGTATTCTTCATCTTTTTCAAAAGCTTTCACATTGGTTTTGCTGCGATTTTATATTTTAATTCTGTAAAAAACACAGTTTGATGAAACATAGTCAACATCATGACAACAACAACAACAACAAAAAAATGAAAGCGAAAGATATAATTCTCTCGGCTTTGGTGAATCTATTTTTATTATTTTTTATTTATCTATTTTTAAAACTAACAAAATGAACTCCTTAAAGCCTTTTTAGGGGGTTATTTTTGTATATCTATCTGTCCCTCAAAGGGGATTCGATGTCTTAAAAATGCAAAGATCAATGGTTTCTAGTCTATGTTTTCTTCTTAAGTCTACATTTCTACATTCATGCTTTCTACCGCATTTCCCACTGCGTCTTCCCGGCCAAGTGTCAGTGCTCGGAGGGAGATCTGCATGTTCTGGGACGGAAAGGAGGGCCCGATGCACAGTAAAATCTCTTTATTAGCGGGGTATATGTTTGATAGGTATGCCGCGAATACGGAAACCGTGAATACGGAAGGATAATTTATATAGGATTATAGGGGATACGTTTCTAGGTGACAAAATAAAAAAAAACAAATATATAAAAAAATCAATTTAATTCAAGTTTTTAAACATTTTCATTAATTACCTTAAGGCTTAGGCAATTGGTTTGAAGAATTTTGTAATTTTCTCTAGCTTGGCAGTTTTTAAAAGCTCATTCCATTCAAATTGATACGCAGCAGTCGCATTAGCAATTTGCCTCTTAAAAAAAAGACTTCGTTCCGTAGACGTTTATAAAGAAATCGCAACTCTCATTTGCCATTCTTAAACCTTCACTAAGATTTTTCAAATGAAATGTCACGTTTCCAGTGCTTGTTGAAGCCTCTTCTTCAATGGGCTGTGAATTTAACATTTCCTCCAAGTCGGTTTCAGTCCTCGGCGATATCATTTAACAACATACTTTAGGCAAAGTTGTAATAAGATCTATTTTACTTTTTTTATAAGTCCATTTGACGGCATTTACAAAGGATATTGGGTTGGATACCTATTGGAATCCTTTTATTATAATGTATGTACTTATTTAATCTCCAAATAAAGAATTTTTAGCCACGAATATAGGAATGGAGTCGCATTTTTTTAATCCACGAAAAGCGAAAACGCGAATGAAGGAAGAGCGAATAAGGAGCTTTTACTGTACTGGTATGAAAATCTATCGGCTTTCGGTCTACAAAACTTGAAAAGTGGAATCACAATGAAAAAAAACCTATATGTTCCTGCGAGTGAATTTAACAGGCACACAAGTGAATAATAGTTCTGGGAGTGAAATTTACATTTTTATTAGTGAATAATAGCTCTGGAGTTAATTTTAGTTTATAAGTGAATAATAGTTCTGGAGTGAATTTTACAGGCGCATAAATGAATAATAGTTCTGGGAGGGAATTTTACAGGCGCATAAGGGAATAATAGTCCTGAGAGTGAATTTTACAGGCGCATAAATGAATAATAGTTCTGGGAGGGAATTTTGCAGGCGCATAAGGGAATAATAATTCTGGGAGTGAATTTCAGCCTAAAAGAAAATGTTCAGTCTCGTTTTATATGCGTTTGAAGAAATAAATAATTCTTCAGCACTTAAATTGAGATTTTTAAGACAGTCTTTTACTTTTGATAATTCAAAAAAAGTAAATAAGACATTTTCACGAATCATGAATAGTGGTTAAAGAAGCAAATAAGACTTAAGAAAAAGATTTTAACCGAGAAATTCCCCCCTCGTTCTCCATTTCTGTATTTTCTTGTTCATGCTCATTTCCAAATCGATGAATTTATCTCTAGGTTACGCACACGTAATAAAGTCTTGTAGCACTCATTTTTACTCTTGTTGAGAATAAAAATTTTAAAAAGCATATTTTAATTTGCATACTAAATATAATTTTTTTGGTTTAAAAATAAAAAGATGAAAGCAATAAACATGAGTAGCTTCGAGGGATTATAAATAAATTTTTAAAGTGTATTAGTAAGAAGTTCTTTCAATTAATTCGAGAAGCACTTGCATTTCTAATGCATTTCACATTTTAATGAATTATTTACATTTTACTTTTACACAAATATTTACAGAGATTATTTCTTATCTACTATTATTATTTTAAAAATTATATCATTTTTTTACTTGCCTGACTTTTGAAGAAAAAAAAAAACTACTTTACAATTTAATTTTTATTTATATTATATGTTTAATAATATATATTATTATTAAATATTCAATAATATATAATATTATTATATTATACGTTAATAATATATATATACTTATGTTTAATAATATTTATTATTTGTTTCTGAGCTTAGTATGATAACATATTAACTTTTTTTTTTCTTTCAAAATCTTGACATATGTTGCCATGCGGACATAATCAAAACTTAATTAAAATCAATGAAGTACATAATAGTTTTGAAGATATTAAAGTTTTGTATCCTTAGTTATAGAAAATAAAGTGCATTAAAAAGTAAATGTGTAATGGGTTAAAGCAATTTTGCCTTTACAAATTTAAAACTGCACAAATTGAATAAAAATGGAAGAAAAAGTAAGCATTTCCATTCACGAATAAATTAAATTACGATTATTTTCGATTCTAATTTTCGAAACAATTCAAATTCAAATTAAAATAGTGTCCAACGAAATGATGAGATTTAAAAAGGTCATTTAAAAAATGAAATGCAATGGTGTATTTTACTTATGTTAAAAAAAATATTGATGACATGTTCAGGTTCGATCTCTCTTGAAACTCACAACTGCTTTTAAAAATTATGGTTGAATGAAATCTTATAATTATTGTTACTTTTGATTCAAGGAGAAAGCTATGAATTGGTTTTATGAATTATTTTTAAGTTTGAATGGTTAATGGATAGTTTTTGGATAGATAGTTGAATGAATTATGGTTATTTTTGGAATAATCTGATATGTTTTGTTTAAAAAAATTGTTAACAGTGATAGTTTATTCATAAATTTTATTTGTTAACAAAACAAAGTTTAAATTAGGTTCATTCAAAATTTTGCATAACGTTTGAGCATTCACTGAAAAACTAATGCAATAAGTAACTTCAATCAAATTCTATAGAGATTAAAAAAATTAAGAGTTAAGTTACGGTGCATATACGTAGGTGAAACGATCGAAGAAAGGTAAGGATAATACAGTTCATAATTTTGAATTTGACGCTGTTTCTATTTTAAACATCCAATCGACGCCGGAGAATGGATCATAGCTTAATATAGAATATCTAAGTTGTATTTTGTTATCGCATATTGGATCTACTTTAAAAGGTCATGCGATATATGCTATTTCTATCTCTTTTATTTCCAATATTTAATACAAGTATTAGGTTCTACGGGCCACTACCAGATCTTGAATGTATACGAATCTTTCACAATTTGCAAAAATTTAAATGTGGACAAAATGTACTCTCTCTCTGTGTGTGTATATATATATATATATATATATATATATATATATATATATATATATTTAGTAATAAAATTTCTTTTCTCCGTAAAACGTTTTTTAAAAAGCCCGCTTGCTGTCCATCTTCGAAACATTTTGAAAAAGATATCTAAAGGACAAAACAAATCGTTGCCGATTTCATATTAGACCAGAGGAAGTGGTATTTTCGAAACTTCCTCCTAATTTCTCCAATAAAGCCATCATTTTCCAGTCATTGAAAAAAAAAACTTGAAATGTGTAGTAGATTTTATTTATAACTAGGTGGTACCCGGCGTTTCATGCCGTTTTTAATGGTGCACAGTAGTTACGAAATAATAATCTTTGTCTTGAAATCAGCAGTTTTATTGAATAGATCGTGGGATTCCTGGCGAATTTTCTGGAAGTCACTCGCTTGCATGTGATTAATAATATTCAAAAATCAAATTTGTGTTTTAAGCACATGTTTTTTTTTTGGAACAGAATGAAACCAAATGTTGAGACAGAGCTACCGTTGTGGTCTCGAAATCACATAACAAATTTAATAAACTTAAGTCAGCGTTTTGGAGTAATTGCGCTTACATGCTTCTGAAATTTCAAGTTGACAAGGATTCAACCGCTTGTTGGATTTAGTTTAAAATTTGACAGGTAGAGACACTTGAAAACTTGAAAGAAGTAAAAGATTGGGACTTGTAGCATCAATGGCTGCTATCCCCTGTTTCCAGATAAAATTTCAGCCAGTTAACAACAAAGCAGTTCCGATGAGGTTGGCAGAGATATTGGATATGTGAATCGATCAAGCTCTTTTCTTTTTGAATTAACTTATATTAAAAAAAATCAATCAGATACACTTCCTCCAGATTTTGCTCAAAATTTGATTGAAATCTACAAACTTGGTGCAAAGTTAGTATACATCAAATATCATTTGTACAGCTCAAAATATTTTTCAGTTATTTTTGTCAAACCCAGGCAAGCATTTTTTTAAGTGTTTGTTTTGAATCCATGGGGGATCTAAACTGAAAAAATTCGTCCAAATTTCGAATTCGACTTTTTCGATGGCTACAGTACTTTCTCTGGTGGTACTTCGTTTTCAAAAAAGTAAAAAGTGAATAAAGTTTGAGAAAAAATACGCCAGCAAGTAGGGAAAGTAAAAACTTCCTCGTGGCATCATTCACAAAAAAATTTGCTTGCAAACCATGCAAATAAAACTGGATAATCTCTTTTTTAAGTTTTCCTTTTTGGCGATCAGTTGTCAACCGTTCCGGGAGGAAGTTACATTCTTTTGATTGCAAAAAGCAAACTTCTATCAATTGGTGAAATAAAATGAATGCTTTTTCCAGCTCTTGTATTAAAGGTGCAAGTTAAAAAGCTAAGTAAATTCAGTAGAAAAAAAGCCGTGAAAAATGAATGATATTTAACTAATAAAATCTAGAATTTATTATTTACCTTATTATTGTTTTTGCTGTCTAATTTATAATTCATTTTTATAAATACTGAGGATTTTCTTTCTCATACTCAAGACCAGGAATATGTCGGAAATAAGTCGAGTGACTGATAATGAAAATAGTTATAAAAACAACGAAACATTATTGGGCATAAGGAATATGAAAATATGTTCAACATTTCTTGTCTCAAATGTGATCTTTCTGGCACTTAGTAAAATTTTATTTCATTTTGTAAACATTAAACAATTCAAATTGCATTTACGTTTATGACAAGAAGAAAAGGTAATTTGTAATTCTATTTGTAAAGAGGTCTATTTGTAATTATTTAATAAAGCACTATACTTTAAACAATGAGTAATTATTTATGAGTAATAATTATGATAACGATACAGCAATGTATAGTAATGATAGTTATGATATAGTAATTTAATATGAGTGGGTATTATGAGTTATTGTTTTCTTGCTTCTATTTCATAGTACATATGTATTTTAATTTCATGCTTCATGCTTAAAAAAGACATTTTGCTGCCAATTTTTTATTTATCTCTTCATACTACAGAGTTTTCATTTGAATAATTGCGTAATATTGTTGGCAATACATTACTTTAATAATTTTAACAATCGGGCAATCAAAGGTTTAATTAAATTTGATTCACCTTTTCATTATGTTGATAAAAATGAGATTATAAATTAAAAACTATTATGGTAAGTTTAATTTAAATAATTTCTATTCTTCCTTACACTAATCAAATTGTGTTCCTAAGAAACTTTTCCAATTAATTTTAAGCTTATTAATGTCATCACTAATAAAACTAAAACACTGCACTTTAAGGCTAAAAAAAAAGACACATTTCATGACAAACTTTAAATAAAAACTAAGAATTCCACAGGGCTATTGCATGTTTTTAAGACTAAACGAGTCATCTTAAAATGTTTGTTTTAGACAAGTGATTTCAAATTATTTATTTAAAAAGACCCGTTCACCCAAAAAACTTTGCTATTTCAGGATATGATTTTTCTGTCTCTCAAACAATCATTTCAAAGTTGGATATTTCTAAGCATTGGGCACTTTAGATAATCGTAAACTCCTTCCAAAAACATTTTATGGTTGAGCGGTTTTTTCCCCGTCCTTGGCGGCACTTCAAAGTGCTTCTAATTGAACTTCAAAGCGGTTTAGTTTGAAAGCTATGCCTCATGGCGCAGATTTCGAAGAAATTGGCGATAGAATTGAAATTTTTCTTCTCCATTTTTGGAATATTAATGTCGTTTTTGTTAATATTTAATTTTCTTCCTAAAAAGAGGAATCAATTCAGAAGGATTATGCTCTCAACTCTTAAACGCTGAGACAGAATTAATGCAGATATTTTGTAATGAGTATATGACGGCTGTAATTTAAAAAAAAGTGCAAACAAGAAAAAAAGGAAATATACGATCGCAAATTTCAAGTTATCATGTGAGAACATTATTATTTTTTAAGTTTGAATTAATTTAAGCCATTAACTAGTTTTAAGCGGTTTAAAGAATCACCAGACTTCCCTATCCCATTCAACTGCAGACGATATTGAACGAATTGAGGGATAATTCAAATGTTATATAGTAAAAGCCGTTTTCAAAATAAAACCATGTGAGCAGACGATAGATATTTCAAAAGTTATACTGTGACAGCCGATTTAAAAAAACAATAAAGCAAATAATAATAAATAATAGTAATAATAATAATAATAATAAATAATGATAAATAGACAATTTGCCACCAACGCATTTTGAGGCTACAGCAATTTTTTGCCTTTTCATTTTGAGACTTCAATAATTTAATGCCCTCACATTTTGAGTCTCAAGCTAAAACAATATCATTTTCTCCCATGAGGATGTCCGTTTTATTTACTGATCCTTTATTATATGTACAAAAACAAAGTTATGTGAGGGATTTTTTCATACACTTTTTGATGAGCTAGAGCTTCCAAATTAAAAATTTTGTGCATTTTCCCTTGATATCAATACTACATTTTAATTTCTCAAATTTTAACTATAATTTAATCCATATATATTTATATATGTTGATTCTGTTATAAAGACTTTCATTTCACAATGGAAATGGTGAAAAAAACTGACTTCAGAATATTTACAATAAATTAAAAAATAAATAAAATACCTATATGCATACCTATATTATAATATTAAAAGCCTTTTTATGAACAATTTATTTTCTATCCTTTTTAATATCATTTTATGTATATATATAGAGAGAAAGTAAAGTATATTTAAAAAAATTCTCTTTCTAGATTATACTGAATTAAAATTTTTGAGCTACTGCCAGTTAGTAAAAATTCTTTTTAAAATTCAGTCTGTGAGTAGTTTCTATGTCATAAATTAAATCAATATAAAGGGAGGAGGATCCTTACATTAAAATGCTGTAAAATACGGATAAAAGACTTTTTTTCGCCTCAGAACATCCCAGAACATAGGTATCTCTAGGATTCCCTGGATACAAATCGAAAAAATTTATTTAAAGGGTAGAAATGGAAAAATTTATTTAAATGATACAAATGAAAAAATTTATTTAAATGATACAAATGAAAAAATTTATTTAAATGATACAAATAAAAAAATTTATTTAAATGATACAAATGGAAATATTTATTTAAATGATATAAATGGAAATATTTATTAAGGAAAAAAAATTGCATACGATACAGAGAAAAAGAACCATATACAATATTATGATAATGGTGGGGGTGTTCGGTTATGAATTTGAGTAGATGAAATCTATTGAAGTCAATATATCCCTGAGAAGAGCTTGCTGGAGATGAAAAATTATACATAGCTTAGATCTTGGGAGATGAATTCCTCGTTGTCTTGCAGGAACCACACAAAATTCCTACTTTTGACCTTTCTCCCCCATAGCGTTGGTACACCAGATGTTGAATGTTGGTGGCACAGTGGAGGGGACCACCACAGCCACATTGATCCGATTCTTTGATATTGGATCTCTTGAAATATGAAGGGACAGGACCATGACCAGTTATAAAGATAATGTCAGGACCATGTGAACATAACAGGACCATGACCATGTAAAGATAATGTCAGGACCATGTAAACATGATAACAGAACCATGACCATGTAAAGATAATGTTAGGACAAGTAAACATAACAGGATAATAACAGGACCATGTAAACATGATAACAGGAACATGTAAAGATAATGTCAAGTCTGTTCCAAGAGGATGTGTTAAAGGAGAGTTTGGAGGAGAATGATAAAAGACTGAAAACTATATCTGCACTCGCCGAAAAACATCACACAAGCCCTTTAACGATGTCCTCAATACGTGCTCTCTTTTCCAGCATAACCGCTAGTGACAGGGAATTATCGTCAGTGGAACACATCTGACGGGCCTCTGAGCATATAAACCAATATATCCCAAATGTCTGTGAACGGTTTACCTGGAAGTTGTCATATATGTGGCTGAAGAGAGCTGAATTCTGTTTCTTTTGGTAGTTACTGTCTAATACCTGCAGGCGTTGTAACACGGAGGCGATCCGTACTGTAACTTCAGTTGAAATTTTAGGTGTTTCCCAGTTCCTGATATTTATCTTCGTTTAAGTGATTCCAGTTGAATATGCCCACATTCCAGACGGCCGATAATTTAACTCATAACTATACTGTTGCGTTATGGCTGACAGTTACTGAACGGCTTACAGAACGTTCCTATACCATTTTACTTTCTGCTACTGTTCCTTACACACCACTCTCCTACACAATCCTCATTTTGACGAACTGTCGATGTCTTTTTGCAATTTGCAAACTATTCTTGATGTGAGGAGAATTTTTACTTTAGAGTTCGATTTTCGTGTCATTCTGAACTATCCTTAATTTATGAGCATGAGTGTATTTTGGAGATTTATTTCATCCTAGATTACATTTAATTTCATTGAAAAGTAACTAGTTTTCATTCTATTCTTTTTTGTTTTATTATTCAAGAGCTTTAGGGTAGGCAATATTTTTTTCCGTCTTCAGAAGACACAAATTAATTTCTTGACTGTCCAACTCGTAGCATTTAGCACACAACTGGTTACTTAAACAAACTAATGTCTCCTTGTAGAGTTAATGTGACCATAAAGTTTGGTTAATAGATGCGGTAAATAGATCCGAAAATATTTTTTATAGATTGCATAATTTTACTATGCCTATAACCATCCTGAAAATGCGAGAAATTTGATGTCAATGTTTTATCGGAATTCCGATGAGCGGTATGGCAGCGCATAAGAGACATGAAGACAAACATTCATTTTTATTTATATAGATTTTGATGAAGCGCGTATTGATGATTCTGAATATTGGGACAAAAGTATTATATTGATTAGTGGTACTGTTTGAAAAAAAAATAGATTTATTATTAATGGTCTGAGGAGTAATTTAATTTTTTTTTCAGTTTCGCAAAGGTAATTAAAAATGTTTTAATGGTAGTTCTTTAGCATTTTAGTGTAAATTTAATACTTATTTGTTTTTAAATATTTTTGATGATTAGTTAATCAAATTTAGAAAATTATTTAAATTCTCAAACACCATGGCATGTTAAACTTAAAATAGGAGGCACGTTATACAAACCATCAATAGACAACGTTTTCCCAAACTAGGGAAAGACGAGAAAATACTTACTAACAACTCACTTTAAAATTTTTGTGTTTTTTACAATAAAAAGAATCAATTCTCTTAATACGATTTCTTTTTCTTTATTCTTAGCGGTTTCTTCTTTTTGAAATGAATGTAACTAAATTCATTTAATGTCTTATAAACAATAAAAAAGATTGTAACTTTTATTGTAACTTAAGATTATAACTCAACTATACCATAAGTTTTGAAATCTAGAAGACCAAACACGATCGGTTCTCTTTTAGTAAATAATGGGATTTTGGCTGAAATTGCGAAACGAGATGTTCCTTGTATATAATTTCATTCTTTTTTCAAGTTTGTAAAAACATTTTCTGAAAATCACTCCGGATTTTTTTAACATAATAATTTATAATGAAAATCATTGAACATTTCATTAATTTTACAGAAGTTGTCAGCTGATCTAATGGATTATTACTTGTCTTTGATTTATATTTTTGAATTTAGCCACGTGAATCACTGTACGGTATATCTGTAGCAATCTTAAAAAAACTGTGTAATTGTTAGGAATACATTCTGAATACATAGAATACCTTCTTAACATAATTTTGATAGGAAGGCGTAACAGTGTTGATGAATAAGAATTACTTGCAATCATCATATTTTAAGAAACAGTTTTTTTTGCAAGAGCTCTTTTGCATTTGCGCCTCTTTAAAAAAGAGTCATTTTAAGCTATTGACATGAGAGAAATCATCTGCATGCCATCATTTTGAGTCTAGATTGTTTCTTTTTTGAAAGCGTAAGGGTTCAAACAATTAGTCTTACAGTTAGATAATACTTGTAAGCATTAATAAAACAACAGTTGTGTTACTCATATGTTACACATTCCCAGTGTCAACACAATCGGTTTGGAATACAAATTTTACAATTCAAAACTTGTAAATTAAAGAGCCATGCATTACTGAGTTGATGTTAATAAGATGTCTGATTTTATGTTTTTGTTAGCTCTATGCCATCATTTATATTTATCAAATAAGCAAATTTACATTTATCTGTATAGATATGTAGACATAGAATCTGTTTTCCAGAGATGGCAAATTGATACACTTTTTCTCCTTTTACAAGACTCGTTTTGTGCCATTATGAGCTTATGGTAGAAGGATAGCATAACACGTCACTACAAAGAAAACGATATGATGATTTTAACAACTCTTGATGAATAAATATAGTGCATAATGATGTTTTTATTTCTGCTCTCTCTATGGTAAGCGATGTTGCTTACGATACCGTTTAATGAAAAGGCATTATTATATTACTCTATTCCTAGCTGCACAATTTTTGCTCGTAAATTTTGTTTTGCGAAGAGTTTGATCGGGACATATTATTCTGAGCTTGGGCCTAGGAAAGGCAGATCGTTATCATGGAGAATAGGCTCAAGGTTTACCCTAGGACACTTTGATTTTTATTCTGTTTCTTTTTTACTAAATTCTTTGGGTGGATTTAATATTATGAAAAGACATGATCAATGGGTGGATAGAGGCATAAAGAAGCGAACTGCCCGTTTCTCCGCTGCGGCAGTAGGTAGAATCTTTGACATCGAGTCGCTTGAAGTGCAAGAAGAATGGGCTGTAATCAATTACAAAGAATGTCTTGCGCATTCCATCGTGCCGGGTAAATTGATATTTTTGTTATGAGGAAGTACACATTTCATCTGATCGAGCTGTTATCCCATTCTGCTTGTCTTTGCTGAAGACTGGAGTTTTAGAGTTTACTTTTAAGCCCTTGCGTACCAGACGGCAATCTCTAGCGCAAGCGCAAATCCCAGATTTCTGGGGATACTGACCTTGACGCTATAACGCTGTTGGGTGTGCTATAATGTTGAAAAAAAAAATTACAATACAATTATGTAATGTATGTAAAAAAGCTTTTTATTCCAAGGAACAGTTCGAGAAATTTCACAAAGATTTGTAATTTTATTTTTTCCATTTTTTCAAATTTTTGTAACACAGACATTTTGTAACTCCCCTCCTCCTGTTCCCACCCTTCTGTTAACTCCGGACAAAATGAATCCAAAAGGTTTTTATACAATCTCAATAAAAGAAAATCTGCCTTATGATGTTTCCTGTGCTGGTTACTCTGGTTGTATACCTAAAGAAGCCATGTATCCGCATGGGGTTACAATGGGAAATTGCCCTATACATAGCATGCATCCACTAAATGGTTACATGGTACGTAAGAGGTTAAGGAAGTTTCTTGTGCAGAGATAGTCTTCTAAGCAAACAAAAATGCTGTTTTGTGTCCATTGTAACAAAAATATATAATAATCCCTTTATTACTGAATAAAGGGTAAAAGGTAAAATACCTTATATCTGTTGCGGTATTAAGTTTGAAGAAAATGAGCGAAGTGTCTTTAGACATGGAATCACTGTTGCTTTTAGGATTGTTGACGCAATTTCTAGTCCATTTACATACTTTTTTAATGGCAGGAAGTTCAACCAGAAGGACAGAATTATTTTATTACAATATACCGAATAACTGATGGGTGATTTGATCTTTTTAAAAGACGCAAAACTCAAACTTTATCCCTTGACTTTTTGAAGAATATATTCAATATTTCTGGAGCATTTGTAATTCCACGTAGATACGTTCTTTTTTAACTAAAGTGATTATGATGCTTAATTGTTATGGCCGCTGAAAAAAAAAAAGGAAAAACACTTCACTATTATTGGTATATATATTAAAGTCTTCTAAAGAATTTCAATTTTTGCTTTCAATTTTTCAGCTATAATTTAAATTTTTGCAGAATACCTTATTTTATACCAAGTGATGTGATCAATGAAATTATTTATGACACTTTTCTTATTTTGACTATGAAATATTTGGTGCTGAATTTCATTTTAATTAAGAAAATAAAAATTAAATAAATGATAAAAAGGGCAGTGATAAAAGATGACTTCACTTTTTATCAAAGGAACTTTTTATATCTTTTTGAAATAATTCGAATGCAGAATACAAAAAAAAAAATCTGAAACAAATCAATAACATTATATTGGGTCGTTTGGAAAGTCATTTCGTATTTTTGTGTCAAAATGAAAAGAAATTTTCGTTTAATGAATAAATTATTTATTAAATTATAAAATTGCCATTCTGGTCTAATACCTTTTGCCATATTTTTGGTAGTAACATGATTACACGCTCATAAAAGTTTTGGTCTTTGCTGTAAAAAAAAACTGATAGAGGTGGTTTTTGGCCTCCTCATTTGAAGGAAAAATTTTGCAAATCAGTTCTTGTACTGATGTACTGTTAACACATCTTCTCCACACATATTGGCTAATTTATTTCTGGCTTGAACAGCATTTTTACCTTTTATAGCAAAAAAGAAAAAAATGACGAAAATGCTGTTTATTGCTCTCCATATTTAAAAGGGCACCATCCAAAAACTACTGCGAAGAATCAGCTGCACTTTTTCACACTCAAGCCTTGCTATATCAGCTCTTAAAACATAAAATGATTTTGCGGTTTAAGTATGAAATTGGGTGCGAAAAATGCAATTAAATCCTTTGTCGGGAAAAAATGAAATTACTTTCCGAACAACCTAATAATTGTTTCCGAAAATTCAAACGGAAGTTTGAAATCATCTCTTGCAACACACGAATAATAAAAGATGAAGTTGGGGTAAAGTTAAAATAAAAAATTAAGGGGGTATAAGAGCTTACAGATTTTTCAGTTTCTAGTGATCTGCATATAAGTGTATGAAATCTCATGTAAGGACCATAAAAAGTTTTTAAAAATTCCTCACATACATTAGATGTCACAGTACATAGAAATGCGCATTTACGTACGCATATTTCATGAAAAAATGGTGTCCATACAATCCTTAAAAGGCCTTAAACTTTTTAAATATTTTTCATGTTTTTTTACATTAGGTCTTTAAAAGTGTTTATTTTTTTCCGATGGTCAACATATTTCACATAGGTTTTGTCCTTTTAATATGACTTTCTTGGGTGGGTGTGAATCCAGTCATTTCAATTCCAATGTTAATGAATCCTAAGAGAAATAGAAAGTTTTATTTCAGTTTAGGAAACTACTGAGAGTATGCGGAGTATGTTATCAATATC